>JAUZND010089351.1:0-15308 GCA_034780555.1 Coelogynopora nodosa
TCTCGTGTATTTTTGAGACCCATCTCACTTTTATACATTTTATGAATATGAATCTGAGATAATGCTTAAATCTCATAGATCTATCTCAGTCTCGTTGGAAGGAATCTCATGTTTTTTTATGAATATGAATATGATATTCGTCTCACATTTTGTGAGATTGAGATCGATCTCACTTTTATGAATACGGCTTAATGAGTTTATTCAATGTAATTGTTTGTATTTTCTGTATATAGTTAAATTACCTGATATCATTTAATCTAATGAAATATGGTTTTGTTTCTGCACTACAACACTTGAATTTATAATTTATCGATTTACATCCGTCCAATTTGAAATACGATTCTTTTACAACTATATTGTTGTGTGATTTATAGTTCACCTAATATTGAACTTTTTCAGCTTTTATAGTGTAGAGTGTGTGCCTGCTGTGTCCATTGATAAATCTGTATCTATTTACGAAATGTGATGATGACAATTACTATATACTTGACCGTGATTACCATTGCTTCAGTGAAACATTATATATGTATATGATAGAAAGTTAATTATAGTAAGAGATTTCATGAAGCAAACAACTTATACGGTTATGAAATAAAGATCACGACCTTGAACTAATGATCCACTTACGTTTGTTACTTACAGCGTTTTGCAAATTTGAAAAGTTGCGTCCTTTTGTGCGATAATAAATACTTGTTTATTTTATTTATTAATGTAGTGTTCTGCTTGTATAATTGAACTATACCTACTAATAATACAGGGTATTAAAATTTCTGGAAAACCTGAACAAAAATGTAGGGGAATTTGCCAGTTTTATGCATTTTTTCATATAAAATATTGGTAATACCATAGATATATAATTGTTTATCTATATTAATGAACTATATTATATATATATTATATATATTATATATATATTATATCTCAATGGGTAATACATTTTTCGGTTGATTTCAAAGTTTAAAATGTTAATTTATGTTTTATGATATTCAATGTATTAGTATGTAATTCAATTTTTTATATAATTAAAAGAAATAGTTCTTAATAATATAAAAAGTTTACTGATTTTGCCAAAGAAATGTAAGAAAAATACTTCAGTCATGTTATATTGTCTATTTCAATAATTTATTTATCAGTTTTTAAAGCGTGTAACTAAAGTCAATCTATGGAAGGCTTTGTGATTAACATTAAATAAAACATTATCATAGAATTCCGAATTAAAATGTGGTGAGTTTTGATGTTCAAGATATCAACAATTGTTTATGGAAACAGACAAATGGCAATGCGTTGTCACTAATACTGAATAAAATGTTTTGTTAGTAAGATTCTTTGAGTGTTTCTTTTATTATTGAAGATGAATGAATATTATACTTCATTTTTACTTAGACCTCGTAATATTCATAATTGTCACTTTTGTTCATTTTCTAGTAAAAGGAGACCCATATTTGTAATGTTTTGTAATGCTTTATCCTTTATTTATTTCAGTGAAATTAAATTTGATTACAATTTTATTGTTATTAGAATGATGTGCTATTCTTTAATATATATACAAACATTGTATGAATTTATTGTAACATTCATACAAATAAAACAAAAAGGTTTTTGCGATAAATGAATTATTTGAGAGTTGTCAGCAAACCAACATAACAGTAACTCCCAATATAGACTAGTATAACAATATAGAATCGAACTTAGACAGTTTAAATTGACAGCCCACGCTCTGAAGGTCAGAGTTCAATCCTGAATATAGTATACAATCTGGGATCAAAAAAATTACGCGTATTTTATTCATTTATATGAATTTTTTGACCGTATGTATATGTAAACGACTATATAAACATTATACGACGAGTAATAACATACTGTGTTTTTATTTATTGCATTTGTGCGGTATGGTTGTTTGTTATAAGCAGCATATCCTAAATAAATTAATATTTTAGTAGAATTCAGTATTTGACAATTTTTTTTAATGTAAAATTTGATTTAGAGATTTATCCAGTCACCATCCATCTATATCATCCATGTTTAATACCAAATAAACTTTTAAATTCAGCGCGTTGGTCTTTTGATGTTATATTTATTTGAGATTCAAGTTTATTTGAGGAATATTTGTCACAATATTATATTACCATATAAACGTTGCTTACATAACATTAATCTAAAAAGTGACACAAACATCTATAGTTCATTAAAATGAAAGAACGGACATTTTTGTAAACTATAAATAAACATAACTTACAATTTCTAATATTTGACTCTTTTCAATTTGATTAGTCCTAAACAGCTGGATAATTGAATAATTAATTATTTGTTCCTGCAGACATAATACTAAATACGAAATACTAACAATGCCTTATACTTGGAACATTAACTATTATAATTTCACCATTGATAATATATACCTTTATTGGATCGGGAAAAGAATGTTCTGTGTGTTATGTATATCTTGTGTCAATATATAGTTGCACTTAATTATTAAACGTCTAATTTTCTAATTTACAAAGCTTTGTTGCGATGCTGATTATGTAGTATTGAATGCTATGAACTTTTCCTTGATAGTGCAACTTTTTCAATATATTATCTTTTAAAATTAGATTGATTTAGTTACATTATAATAATTAGTATTTTAGTTTGGTTAAATTCACAATTGAACACAATAAAACCCAGAGAAACAATATTTATTATACATAAACTCGGCTACACACTGTGAACATTTGTACTGTACAAAACACACGCTGACATATTTTTAGATATCTTTTATTGCACCTCGATTTTCCACACTGGAAACTTTATTTAAAATATGTTTGAAATAAGGAAATATTTTTTGGTTGTTTATTTTTTTCTTGACCTTTAAAAGCAATATTTAAGTGTTGAAAACATTTTTAATGTGTTTCAATATAGGCCTATAGTTAATATTTATTGTTTATATTATTTATTTATATATTTATTGTGAATATTAATTGTTTAAATATATGCGTGTTCTACAAAGTAGCACTACAAATGATTGCATTGGAATTGTCAAGTGAAATATTTATTTTCATTAAAATTGAAAACCAATATACTATAGATTATTCTGGCTCTGCACTATAGCTAGTTTCGTGCGCGGTTTTTAAAACATATTGCCATGGTAAAACTGTTTTTTAAAATGTACACTATGGACAATATTATAATAATTATTCGGTATATCTGCTTGCTTTTGTATGACGTAATAATTAAAAATGGATGTTAATGTGACACTTTAGGTAGCATACAGTTTACTCATTAAGTGTGTATACCTTTTATCAAAACTCATATTTATCAGAATAGTATAAATATATTACAAAGGTATACTCAGAGGTATATAATATAAAATACATCATTATATTATACTGGGTAAACAATATATAGGTTATCAGACAATATTGAAGAATGGAGGGGTATATTTTTATTAATTAAAAGCTAAGGTGCTATTTATATATAGACGTTTTTGATTTTGAATAAATCTATACCTAATATAAAGATAACATTTATTCTAGTGTCTCAAATTCTTCAGAGTTTATTATCATATTAAAATGAAGACATTGTTTGTCAAAGTATAAATCAGTCATTACATGATCTTAAGCTATACATGGCGCAAGCACCGATCCATGTTGTATTTTCGGAACCCAAACCATACTTCTTTTCTTTTGGTTTAATTATATAAAATGTTCTGTAGTATATTTCCTCTTTAAGGATCTTGAAATCTTCACTGTTAACAGAGACAAAACTAACTCTATCAATATAATAAATAATATGACAAACTTATTTTTAAAAGAACTCTCCACACTTGAAATATTGGTTTGCGCAGTAATATTTATGAAATATAATACATTTGCAGTATTTTGTTTTTATTGTGGAGAAACATGACATATTGAAAAATATTAATTTCTATATCCTAATGTTTCAAATAAATGCCCACAATATGTGTTACAAATGGATGTTTCAATGAAATATTTCCAGTGGATAACTGACATAAGAATTTGCGCAACTTTTTTTCATTTAATATTTAAAGATACAATTATTTTAATGTGTGACTACATTCAGAATGTTTTGTACATTAGCTGATGATGTTTTTAATATACTATATATTATGTATAAGATAAGCACGAATTGATGCCTTTCTGGTAAAATATTTGTTACCTATTCCCACATTTATAAATAATAACTAAGGAGTGAAATGAAATTATGCTTTGTTCCCAATCCTTTTGCACTATTGATATATGCTCTCAACCTCCCTCTATAGGTTTACTGTACTTGGAAGAGTTAACTAAAGAATGGGTGTGTTTGTGTATCATACAGTCATATCATATGCTTGTCACTGCATATGTTTTCGTTATGAAAACAAATTATACAGCATACTAGCGAAATACCAATATAGTACCTACAATAACAAAACTCAGGTTACCATGGTGAATTCTGTATTGTTATTGTTCATGTTTGTTTCTCGGTTATAAGTGCATTCTACACTTTATATATCTGTCTATGAGGTTTTTGTTGTTAAATTAATTATATACTTTTCGAAGAATTCTGTAGACATAAATTATCAATATTAAATTAGCCAGGTATGACATTGTTCTACTATCCTACAGTATACGAAATGTTTAATATAATTCATTTTAAATTTGATCACTGCAACGAATTGACAAAAACAATTGGAAAATATCAATAAATAATACCAATCTAATGCAATACCTACAAAACACGTCCAAGCTCTTTAACTGTTCAAAACTAGAAAATAAATTACTATTTAAAATCTTTGTTGAAGTATTGAGTGCCTTAAATTAACAATATTTTTATCATTTCACATGTGCGTATTGGTTCCTGATAGGTTCAGTTATGTTTATAATACTATGCCACACTTTCCTATTAGCTTGTTTATCGAACAAGTTTCCCTTTAAAAAACAGCGTTTAGAATATTGTCATACTTAATTCCGTTTATAAAAAATGTCATTTAACTATGTTTATAGTTTTTTGTTTTTATTCATAATCTGACGAGATAATCCTCTATCCCATAATAAATGTTTGTATTATAGTTTGAATTATAGAGTGTAGAATTGAATTATATATAATGAAATATATAGAATTGAATAAATTATAGATTGAATGAATTCGATAAATTAATGTCATTGAATATGTTCAAATTATACTGTATATTGTAAATTACTAAAAGAATGTAAGTTAAATACCTTTATATAACTATATATTGAAATTTAATATGTAATAATTATATTTATATATTTATCGCTTCACTCAGTGGATACCGATATTTTTATCTATTATTCAACAATACTATTATCCAACAATACTATATCCAACAATACTATTATTCAAATATACTATTATCCAACAATACTATTATTCGAATATACTATTATCCAACATAACTATATTTATCCAACAATATACCCAATAGTGTTATACAATTCAAAAGACTTTTTACGATACTTTTTGACCAGAGACGAGGTTATCTTATAGGTATGTATGGAAGTACACATAACATTTCTGAATATATTTGTGCCTTATAAAGAGAATTTCAAAACGAATTTAACAGAATGTCAAACTTAGGATCAGCATACTACACGTCTGGAATTGATATTTGTAATATATTAAATATCGTAATTGGTCTATAGGGTTTACAGACAAAAATATTACATACCACCCAATGCATGCAAGATATGTATATAATGATGATGTTTTAATCGCCTGAATCATAAATAAATTGTGATATTTAGCTGAAATTTCAAGATAAATTGTTATGTAACTATGTATATATATATATATATATATATATATATATACAATATGTAAAATAAATGGATGTTTATTTAATTTGACATAAAGATTTCACCCCTTTCAACGGGTTTCTCCATTTGAATTTAATCTATATTTTGATACTCGATCAAGGCTAATTTGTTGGTATTTTTCTACATTTACATGGTTATATTTTTTCTCACAAACATCTGTTCAGCATATAACTTCATTCAAAACATGGAGTCTGGTTGTATACTAAATAGGTAGTTAGAGACTGAATTGATTTATTTGGGAGAAACAATTAATAATGCCAAATATTTTATTTTTAATTAATATATTTGTTCGGCAATACATTTGAAGATAAGATGAAAATTTCTGACCATTTTTGTTATAAACTTAATTTTAGCTTTCTTTCTGTTTAACTAACTGAAATATAGGTAATATATATTAATAAAAATATAGGTAACACTTAATATCCTTTAATAGAGTTATATTTTTATTTGATTCAATCATTATTTAATTATTAGCCCATTATTATCATTATCAATTTTCCCATTTAATGATGACTACCCACTTAATTGAACACAACAGCCATTCGGTTACCCTCTATTGAGTATAAACTTCAAGACATGACGACTCTATAGTTGCATTGATCCGTGGTAGGCCTTATAAATATACAATACTTAATTTATTACTTTATAAAAATTGTTGTAAAGTTTTCAATCATAATTTTTTAAATTACTAAATAAGTATAAATACGAGGGAAATATTTGTCATTTTAAATCTTATCTATTTTATTGACGGAATTGACTACAACTATTGTCAATTTTTTAATGCAACATTTTCTCTTTCGGACCCATTGTATAAGGTCTGTTATAAGTGTTATAAGTGTAAGCACACTACTATTAATTATGAGTAGCATGTTGTTCACGTTACATTTTGGATTTTTTTTGAGTCAAGACAAATTATTAAAAAAATATATGACTCACTATTATCTCATATATTATACATTCACTCCACTCTCTTGTTTCATTTGTTTTCATCTAGTATCATTTCTATTATTTGTTATTGTTTATAATAATTCTCCTCACTGTTTTACCTCTTTATTCTCTTCGATTTCCTTCCTTTTTTATACTGTATATACCTCCTCTCCTTTCTCCCTACTCACATCTGTAACTAACTCAATGGTTAGAAAGGCTGACTGCCACTTAAGTAAACATGCCTGGCTATTTCCCCTTGATTTACGTAATTCAACAATTCCCGACCCTTTTTCTTTTACTTTTGTTTTTCTTTTCTTAATCTTTTCCTTTTTTTCCCCCGCTTTATGAATACCATCCCAGATTCTGATCGGACTTGACCCACTCCGTTTATTATTTGTATGTGCCTATGACCTGTAAAGGATTACTCGGCAGTTTATATATAAGGCAAGCGCCCGAGATCTCAAGAAGATTAGTCTCTTCTTCTAGTGGTCGATTGCATGTATATAGTATATTGTATTTCATGGTACCCTCGGGTATAGAAAGTCGGAAAATTTGGGTAGTCTAGAAAATTGTGAAATTTGAGTAGTCTAGAAAATTGTGAAATTTGAGTAGTCTAGAAAATTGTGAAATTTGAGTAGTCTGTAAATTTATGTTTTTTAGTGTGCAACTTTGAGATAATTATGAATATTTATAATATAAATATAACATTAATTACTGTCTAATACATAATATATAGTTTTGCTCTTGCTGCGATTTTGCAGTCTTAGTTACTCTTCGATAATTTTTTCTAAATATTCTTATTGTATTCTATGTCGTGCATTTGCAAATTGGAGATAAAAAGTCATGGGAGTACGTCGAAATTACTGAGCATATGGTGTTTTTAACATCAATTTCTATATTTTTAGAATTTCAACGAACGTTATAATAGCTCAATGAATGTTAATGGGAAAAATGCCCACTTTTAATTTTTTTAATTTTTGAAAAGATTCAATTTTTGTAGAACATCTAATAAACGAATACTGTTATTAGATACCATTAGAAGATACATTAAACATTCTAAAACCTCGCAATCGTAAGCGCTCATCCCGACAATATATAAGTCTACAATTATTATGTGCATTTGTAAATTGGTTTAGAAGAAATTCTTTGGTCTGGAAATTATAATTGTTTTCCCGCGTGCATCATATGGTATATAATAATATGATTATCAAACAAAATCCTCCCACCTCACCCTACACTCCAGCCGGCTAGCGGCAGAGGCACACTCTCTCAAGACCCGCTGCGAGGACCCACCGGCCCAAAGCTCGCCCCAGACATTGTCCAGCCCCTCGGGTAGCCCGCCCCGGTCCCTGGCCTCCTCACCCCCCTCCACCCTCCTCCACGACCTGCTCTCGGGGGGCGATGCCAGCACTGTGGGCTCCCTCAGTGGCCTTCTGCAGGTATGCTGTTGAGATGATTTTGATCAACTACTTTCTTCTCAGATTTATTGAAAATGTTCAGTGAACAAATGAGTTGTATAAACTTTTTAATGATTAACAACACACTTAACAAAGTAAAAATGTAGCCTATAATTAAGTTCAATACGCTTTCCACTATGACAATATCTTTCACTAAAATAATATTTTATATAACTGGTAAAACCTGTTTTGAAATATTTTTCACTAATTTGGACAAACTGGATTGTTTGCACTGAAATATCTAAAAAAAGATCTATCTAATTGTTTTTAAAAGTAAGAATATTTTATTAAATATTTAACATATTTTAAAGCTTCTATTATTAATTTATTTGAAGGAAATTATAATAAATCTTTCATTGTGCTGAAAATTCTAACTTTAAATTTTAAAGAGCATTTTTATATAATGAAATCGTAAGGCTAGACATGTTAGAACCGTATTTTTTATATTCGGAAAAATTATTATCTTTTATTATCATTTATTCATTTTGATAAATTCAATAATCTATATAAAATTAAAAAAATCTAACTGTAATGCGTCTGTCATAGGATACCAACGACCAATCCAACTGGCCACGTCGCACCAACTCCCTCTCTCTCCCGCGCACTCGGCCCTCCGCATTCCGAGCCCGGAGTTCCACCTTCATCAACTCGATCAAAGGTGGGAATCAGCGCCCCGTGGCGGGAGAGAGTAAACCACCCGCCGGGCCCTACGCACGACCACCGGGAACGGGTCGTGGTGGGGAGAGGACAGGACAGGAACACGCAGTAGACCTGACCACTGTCACGTCTTCGGGGGGGACAGGGGGCACGCTAGCCGCATCGTCGTCGACCTCCTCCTTGCTCAAGAGTATGCTGTCTGGACAGGTGGTGAAGCCGGATGGAGCGCTCTTCTATCAGACCAATGGGACTGGGCCTCCCTCCACCTCTGCACAAGGTTGGTGGGCTGCACTCATCTAAAAATATGATCTTACTCCACCATCTTCCTACTTTTCCTTTCCTACTACATCTTTATCTTTTTTCCTTTACTCCTCCACGTTTTCCGCCCTTATTTTCTTTCGTACCCTGGTTTTTATTTTTTAATCGTTCTCGCTCTTCCTTTATTTGTTCTTCTCACCCTTCTACATTTTTTCATCCTTATTGTCACCTTTATTTGTGTTTAAAGAGGAGTGAGTTAATAATGTGTAATTAATTAAATTGCAGTTTGAATTTTTTTTGTAAATATTTGGTGTATACAACATCAAAATACAACACACATATCATCTGCATATACATGTACAGTACAAATAGAACATTTTAGATTTCTAAGAGTAGGTACCTTACCTATTTCGCCTAATTAACTAATTAACTAACTATTAACTAACTAACTAATTAACATATTTTGCATATCGAATTTCTTTTGTACACAAATTATTTGCTTTTAATAGCTATATTTCCATGAGAAGCATATACGCTCCTTAGTGCTTATAATTGTGATCCTGACCCGAACAAATTTTCTAGTTTCTACAAAGGTGCTACTAGACTTAATTAAGCCTTGATAATACCAATCATATCAGAGATACATACTTCTATATAGACACTCAACAGAGCGGGGGAAATTTTATACTACGTATTAACTTTTTAGCCTCACGTTGATACTGTCACCATGTCACTAATAGTTTTGACAATCTTTATTTAATCTTGGCATATAATGTATAGAATTCTCTTTAGCATTTTTCCCCCATGTGCATCGACTATCGACTGATGTATTAGTATGGATAATTGTGGGAGATTATACGTTGACAGATATATTGCATTGGTTCTTGGTGTACATCATAACTAAAGCGAGGTGTTAAAAAAGAAATATAGCACCCATGATTAATGCAAGTCATTAACTAAATTATTATATGAAATTCCGATTCTGTTTAAAATTTTCGAGTAGGTATTATAAACCGATATGTTTAAGAGATTGTCTTAATTTTCAGATCCAAACTTTCACCAGATTAAAGGTCAGAATTGATACTTTATAATAATTATGGTCAGGTAACTAATAATTTAGAAGTAACTATTATTACTTCCAAATAGTTAAAGAAGTATTGCAAATGAAATCTCAGTGAGGTAATTTTTAAAATCTTCTAAATACTGTCGCTTCATGTGCCATAAAACATATCCATAAATAATATTTAATGTGATATAGTTGAATGTTATTATTTTTTCAGCTGCTCTTTTGAATGGGTCGTTTTTCCGAAATATAAGTTTATTATTGTTTTGCATCGAAAATTATATATTTAACTGAAGCATTAAAACTGTCATATATGTAGGATTTTTAACTGCCGACGTAAGCTTCCAATTTCTCAGTAAATGGTGTCGAAAATTTTATCTACTTTCTTCGCTTCCATAGTAACTAAAATATATAAAAACAGCGATGAAATATGCTATAAAAAAATCAATAGCTAAAATTAAAACAACAAATTGTTTAAAAAATAATCACGAGTTTGCTGACAATATTAAGTCTTTAATATTAAATGGTTAAGTTTTTAGATTATTTTGTTGAAACAGCGTAATCGTTATAATACACTACAACAACGACAAAATCAAAAATATGATTCACTTATAAATATATATATTTAACCATCCATATTGTGTATTAAAAAGATTTATACAGATTATTAAGAGAATTAAGATTATTAAGAGAAGTCATTAATAAATATGGAATAAAAGCCTATTTAAATATTGTTTTAATTAACTCTTCCCATTTTCGTTACTTAGCAACATCATCAACAAGATCCCTGACCTTAGGCAACTGCACATCAGGCTTCCACTACCAGAGTCACGTTGAATCTATCGTGGAGAGCATGTTCTCCGGTAATTCCTCCTCGCATTCACCCGTGAAGACACTCACTCACGAGGAGTACACCTGCCCTATTCAACTCGCCAAGAAAAATCTCTTCCCTGTTCAAAGCCGAATCTCCGAATGGCTGAAACAGATTGCGGAATTTATGCTTAAAAACTTTCCCAAATTCAAGCGCGAGAATGAGGACTTTCAAGTAGGCATTTCAAATGAATTATGTAATATTACTTTAGCACATTATTTGCGATTTTAAACTAACTCATACAATTAATGTAAAGAATAATTCTCAAAATATATAATAAGATAAAAACTATTTATGGAGTCCATAATTTGTTTCACATAAAAAAGTGTTCCTTCAAAAACTTAAAGTGGGTTTTTTACTTTAATCAAGTCCATCTGAAACAAGAACCATATTATTTTTTAGACAAAATACTCAACGGTCTTATCAACAAGAATCAACAGTATTATTGGTTGTGCACAAAAAATAAAAATGTATTTCGACCAGATTAACTAGCCCCACCATGATAGAAAATATTGTTGTTCTAGAAATCTAAAAGTCAGTTAAAAAAATTATTCAAATATAGTGTTTAATTTAATAATAATATTAATTAGGTTTAAAAATTGCTTTTTATTGTGCGTTAAATTTATTTAATTTGTAATTTAAAACAACTTTAACAATGGTTCAACATTCAACATATTTTAGTCTAATTTTATTTATAGTGTTTTATGTGCATGTTTCATAATATTATGTGTAGTGTATGTTATAGTTACTCATTTTCCCTAACAATGGTTTTTCTAATAACAATATAGGCCTAACCCTGACTCAAATATTGCCCTGGCACTTATTTTATATAAATCAAATAGAAGCTGTATATAAACCGTTTACAAATTTTAACAAACATTATTAGACTACCCTATTTAACGAGAATTACGCTTTAAGTTTATGAAAATATATGGAGTCAAAGGTGCATCACGAATTAGACAGGTGTGGAAAACTTAAGTAAATCAATAAATTTGAGTAGTAAGCGACCAACTAAACACTGGTTTGTCAATTTGTTTTTCTTAACAGACCTCCCCTCCCTCCTTTAAAGGGGTGACTGGCCAGCTGATCTGGCAGCTAGACTCTCTATCTAGCCGTCTTGCCTTCATGTTCGTAAATCTTGCGGTGTGTCTCATTGACCTGTTTCAGGTCTACCTGCTGTCCAAGATCTGGCACCGGCTCCTCGTTATCTCTATGATCCAGGCCAACTTCTCCTTCACAGTGTCCGCGTTCACGGCGACCCCCTCCTCCTCCGCCTCCTCGGGGCAGAACAAAGACTCCAAGACTACCGCCTCTGGTGGGGGCGACCTTATGGAGCCCACTCTGGGCTTCACCATGGAACTCAAGGAGATGATTATGGAGGGGCAGTTCCTGCGATTGGATGATGCCACCTTTGATCTGATCCGTGTCTCGATTGTCACCCAGTGTGAGTTGCGGTTGTAATATACTTCCGAATTGAAATGCTATTTGGATGTTATTTTATTCAACATAGATATTATTAGTTTATTGTTTTATTGTTTCTTCTCATGATATCTACATTGGTATTTTTTAATTAGAATTCGCTTTGGTTAAAATATATCTATTTATAGTCCATTTGTTTAGAGATAGGAATGCTCCGGTTTTTAATTATTTTAATCTATAGAATATAAAATAAAGATTAAAGATAATTTTAATATTAATTTATCTTTTTTAATTCAGTAGGTAAAATTGTTACTTTACTGAAATAATTGATTTGACAATAATCTGTACACATTTCAATTTGACTTCACTAAAAGATCCTCCGAAAACTTATTTCAAAATTTTTCCGACTGCAGCAGGATCGTTCCAGATTAGGGTGTTCCCTCGGAACGGGTTCGAGCCTCCCTCGGATTTAACGCTTCTGATTAGCAGGTGTGCTTAGTCGAGAGTAAACCTTAACAAGTTTGTGTGATATGATGTAATCAGTTGAGATTTGTCATATTATGTTAGTAAGCTTTATAAAAACTATTGTTTTCTCCAAAATGATATAATTACGATACTGCTCTAAAGCTACAAATATAACGGGATAACTGGAACGTACCTATCATTCGAGTATAACCTCTAAGGCAAAAAACTTTTTGCAACCTGGTTTAACGTTTTTCATTCAAAGATTTCAATTATTTATGTTGACAAAAATCATAGACAGATGGTTAACTGTCGCAAAGTTATATTATTTCGTTAACCAACTTATAAGAGTTTTTTTTAATCGCTTCATTCTCCAATAAGCTTTTAAAAATTATCAATTCGTAGTGATGATTGAATATATAAAATTAATTTCAATAATTTTATCTGTTAAAAAATATTTCATATATATTTTGTTCTGTGGAAATTGTTATGTGGAAAATTGTTTGTTAGAAAATGTAGGGCAACTTAATAATAATTGAGAAACAATGGAATTATCTGTTTGAAGTCGTGAGTGTTGATCCCATTCATATCGTATCTATTAGCATTAAAGAATAATGAGAAACGCATACGAGCAATTTAGTAAAGTTGTTTCATCGTGTTATAATTGATGTTATTGTGTCAGTTTATTATAATTTTTTAAAATTTTGGTTAAAAGATTTTTTTTAAGTATGTAAGTATTGGTTTTATAGACTGTTTTTTTATAATAAGTTATCTGACAATTTTTTCCAATTCTTTTACTATTTTTACCTTGGTTTACCATTTTTTATCATTCCTTTTACCATTTTTACCTTACTTACAATTTTTCTACCATTCTGACCATTCTTTCTTCCATTTATAATTTCAGTCTTTCTAACTGTCTCTATCAGCATCAATAATATATGTAAGTCTAGTGTAAGGCATTAAATACTAGTGACGCATAACGTAGTTAACAATCTTCTCTTGGAATGACTGTAATTATACGTCATAATATCGTAATTTGTTAGAGTCTGTCTTTATCAAAGACACTGGATCTTTATTCATTGATAAACATATATCGTGTTTTAGGTTGGTCACAATGACCATTTTCTTTGTATTTCTCACAAGCATTATTAGACTTGTGTTTATTGAAAAGTGTATGATGTATATTGTGTATAGTTACTAGGTTAATATACATATATAATAGATAGGAATAAATTCATATGTAGTACCTATATATAATTATATAAGGTTAGAGGATTTACATCAACTGTATAGACTATAGAACCGACTTTTTTCATTATTATTTTTTTAATGTTATTCATATATTTAAACGGTATTCTTTTAGTTTACGACTGTTTATTATTTAGCGGTAATATTTGTTTTAATGCAAATATTAGTTTAAAAATACGATATTTATAAAAGTCTAAAAATTATTTACTATGTATATACGGATAGTAATGATGTACACAAAGTCCATGAAAAGATTTTGTTGTTTAAATATCTTTGTCGTATTTAAATATTATCATATTTCTTAATTAATATTAGCATTAAAACAATTATTAATATTATTATCATATTTTTTAACAAATATTACCGCGAATATAAACGCCAAATAAGTTACGGTCGTAAACCGAAAGAATACCATTTTATTAAGTAATCATAATATGTAATTTATTTTTTGATGTATTCAATTTATTTTTTATTAGAATAAGTGTAAAGTAATATGCAACAAATGGCGTGGGTATAAATCTACCATATTTTAGTTTTATTCGGCAAATAATCAACAATTAATTAATCAATATATATATATTAAATCATTATTTAAATAGACAACAATTAACGCTAAACATATAATCCTACTAGTCTTTAATAATATATTAAAAACTAGTATATGTTATGCTCTTTCTGTTGACATAGTATGTAGTCGATTAAAATAACATAATATACAAATATTATACAATAAATATTGTACAATAGTTTACCAATTAAAAAATATCAACAAAACTAATTGTTCATAATATTTTATTTATAAAATATGTTTATAAAATATAAATGTATACAATTTCTCTGTTATCTATTGTATTTTTATGTATATGTATTTTATGTATTACACGAATTAAATATGATTTTACAGCTAAAATGTATCTCTACAACTCCCTCTCCATCCTCCAACTACCTCCCTCCCAATTGCCGAGTGACTATATGCGATGTTTTTGTTATCCTAACCATAACACGCATCTCTTTTTTCACCAATTTCTTTATATATAAAATTCATAGATGGGAATCTTCCGGAAAATTCCGGAATTCCGGAATTCTGAGATTTTTAGATGAAAAAATAGAATTGAATTCTTTTATGA
>JAUZND010089362.1:0-15306 GCA_034780555.1 Coelogynopora nodosa
TACCTCGGGTCGAGTTTTTCACAACCGCGGGTTTCAACCACTGGTCGAGGAAAAAAACTAGACCTCGACTCGCTTCGGTCTACTGGCTGTTAGTGTTGACCTTCTGTGAAAGAATACTTTCTGTACAACACTTTAATAAGCCTATTTAAAATTTAATAAAAGTTTTATCATCCTTTCAGAAAATAAGTAAAACTAAAATAATCAAAATTAACTAATCAATTATTGTCATCTATATTTACTTAAACGCTAAAAAATAAAATAAAATCATCTCATAAAATAAAATAAATTTATAATAAAAATATTCAAAACTTACCAGTAAACAAAAAAAATCTAGTTTTGCAGAAAACATAATTTTCTATGTTATCAAATTTAGGCGTCATTCAAAGACATAATCTTTTACATGTTTTACATGTAAAAAATGTTCGATGGTACAATACAAAATTATTCAATTTATTACTAGCATTTCATCATGGCGTTCTATCTAGAATTGAGTAAGTAAAACAAATTCGATATGTATGAATACAACACACAATTCATATTGATACTATTTATAAAATATTTGTGATTGAAAATTTATTTTAAAAAAATATATGGTTAAATTATTATTGACCAACCGTTTGAAATATTTATCGGTTATATTAAATGTAATTTATATAAAGATAAATAAAGATATTTAGTTTTTCATTATATTGTCTATTATTCGTCTATATTATCTATATTATGTTGTTTATTGTTCATTTTCTATAATGTCAATATTATCTTTATTATGTTGTTTATTGTATATTTTATTTATTGCCAATATTATCTAAGTTTGTATTTATGCGACACTACATAATCTAAAGTAATTGATTCTCTACAAATTGAAAAATAAAATTCTACATGAAGAAAATTGAAAGAAATGCTTATATTTATTAACTAGTTTGTCTGAGTTTGTCTGAATGCTAACTTCATTGTTTGGTTTTTTTCAAATTTCTTTTTTTGTACTTTGTGAAAATTGGACAGTTTCAAATTCTTTTTACAAACCTGCAGCGATGAGAATGTAGGGATCGGAAAGAAGTGTCCTAAGTGGCGCCCCCTCTTGAACCTCTGGACGTATACTGGGTCTCAGGGCAACCAGTTGCAATACTGAAATACATTTAGATACGTTTTAGGGAATTTTTGACACATTATATTGCTGAAATATTATTATACATAGCAATATACATTATATTTGATGCTTATATGTCAAGTGAATATAATTAAATTTAAAAGAACGCATGATAACATGCAAAGATAGTATCACATTCACTACAATCATTAAATAATACAATCATTAAATAAGTTGTAATATGGTAATGTAAGGTGTGTTCAATTTTCTGTTTGAATTTTCAGTTTTGTGATAAATAAATAAATTAATTAATAAATTAATTTATAAGATAAATTAATTCCGTAAATGCATATACATAATTCATCAAACTGTATATTTCTTTATAAATAAGGCTTCTACATAAAATCAAACTTCAAGAAAACGATATAAAGTACCATTTTAAAGTGTGAAAAAAGAATAGTGTTGTTTGCATTAAATTATTTCTTCTATGCATTTAGTTCATTTTTAGAAAAGTGCATTCTGAAAACATCACGTATGTGTTATCGGATAAACAGTTTCCCCAATAAAATAAATGTGTTAATAAAGTATGCGCCTAAATTGTGAATATAACATTCTTCCAGTAAAAGCTTATTTATAGAGTATTAATAGGTGCCTATAAATTGGGAATATGGCATTAAACCAGTAAAACTTGTTAATAATAAAACTTGTTACAATTAGTACAAACTTGTTGGCGCAATGCTGGGTGTAAGATAACATTTTACTCACCACAAAAGGGGTGCAGTTAAATTTTTTATTTAGAAGCCAAATAGATAACAATTATTGGGGCCCCTCCCCTGAATCAGCCCCTGTATGATTGGGTCTTCAACTTGATCCCAACAAAATAAAATGCATACTGGACTGGACATTCGGGGATAGTATATAGAGGGTTTTAATATATGTGTATGTCATCATACTTTGAAATAACATATTTTGTCATATATTGATGAATCATCAGTGAATCATCGATTGCAGATTTGATTACAAATATCGTTTATACAATGTAATTGTGACAATACACAACCGATATTTTTGATAAATAAATTGATTTCATTGCTTTGATGAAGATAATCATTTATATTGATATCAGTATAAACTAGTGGGGTAGCCCGTCGATTTTTGACTCTTTTTGTTTTCCCAAATGTTTGAAACTTAAGAAAATTCGGCATTGTTTATGCAAAAACCGTGGAAATCGAACTTATCAAACTCAAATGAGAGTCGTTCAAAGTTGTATACATTTTATTTTTATTACAGGTGAAAAATGTGTTATTTAATTTTAAATTTTTTAACCGTTTTCATCTCTCTAGTATGTTGAAGTTATATGTTCTTGAAATGAAATGTGGTATCTTCAAATAGCCCTTGGAGAAAATAATATCATGCATAAGCAAATAATATACAATTGTTTTTAATGCCATTTAAATAAATAATGAAACTTGAATAATTAAAAATCTAATTTTTTGACTAAAATTGTTTACCGCTTTTGTCTCTAGGGGCTCTTTAGCAATTTTTTTTTCATTTACTATTTAATTATCGATTAATTATCGGTGGATAATGCTATTGTACCTAACTGACTTATATTGTTGCATGAAGTTCATACAATTGCTAAGAATAAAGTTAAGTACAATGCATCAATAACATTTAATATAATATTTGATTTCTTTAATACATTTTATTACTAGTAATATAAATCAATTACAATTAATCAGAAAAATATTATGCAAAAATTAAAATCTCTCTGTAAAATTTATCTCAAGAATATGAATAAAAATAAATCTAAATAAAATTTATAGCCTACTGAAGAATACAGGAGAATATTAATCGGCCACTTTGGCCGAATACAAAATATATATTATTAGTTATATTTTAAATGTAGATACATTTTGTTGATATTGCGTATGTAGGCTATATGAAAATTGATTCTGTCTTCATATATTTTTTCCCCTTTTTGTTTAGATATCCAGGTATGTTTTTAACAAACTGAATGTCACTTCACCTTTACATATTTATATATAAATCGTTCAATACACTACCAATTACAACATTCTCTTTAAAATATTGTTATTATTTAAAAAATATATGTAATTTTCTTATTATTGTTATTATTATTAATATTATCATGAGGTGAGTATTCTTTAATTAAATTGTAACGAACAAGGTTAAAATAATTAAAACTTTTACTTGCAACACATAAATTTCCAGTTTTCCTATGATTTCCCAATATAATAAATCTGGTATTGCTGGTGATACTATAGTACTATATTATTTAATGACGTATAATATTATAAATAACGTAATTTTGTCGACTAGAGAAACTGATGGAGTAGAAAATGATAGATGCAAGGTCGGTCATAAAAAAGTGAGTTACCTATTGTAAGCGAAATTTTCTTCCTAAATACAAAATGTTTTTTTATTCAATATATTTTTCCTTTATATTTATTACATATAGGATTATAATTTTATAATTTATTTTAAAAATTGGCAAACGTGTAAATTTTATATATTTTGTTTCAAATTGCACAATTTTACTAATAGTATTGTGCGTGACAAATTTGACAAATAAAATAAAGTCTCACTTTCTATGATGAGATTTATATGAACCCCTACAATAATCCATGATCCGTCTTCAAACGTTCCGGATATAACTAACTTTATGTAAACAAATAGAATGGTTGGCTTCGTAGTGTTGGAATATAGCAAAAGGAAGTATGCTTGGGATAACTTGCATTCGTTTGTACCGATGTAAGTAATACAGCAATTGTTGGCCCACTATCTTATTTATGAACTTACATGACATTGTAGAATATTGGGTTTGAATGCATTTTTCAAATATTGTACATTCTTATTCAATAAAAATAAATGTTTTATAATAAGGAATGTCATATTTTTTGTTTCCTTTTACAAAATATTATTATTTAAAAAAAACCTTGTAATAAATCAGGGCCACAAAATTAATCGAGAACGCAAGAGATGTCTAATAATGTATTGTAGTCCATACGGATTTTTTCACTGTATGAATATAGAGTGAGGGTAAATTTAGTCTCCAACTTCTGTTACCGTTTCTATATAGATGAAGGCGGATCTGATCGATTACTGATTACGCAAATTTAATTGTAAAATCATAAAAAATATGTTATTTGCATGTTATAATGCTTAATTAGTTCAACTCAAAATTATGAACGCTAATCTAACGAGGTTATTTTTTCTCATTATTAAAACTGACCTTTCATATTTCTCACTTATTTCTTTTAACTATAGTTGGTCATTTACTTCTGGTTATAATTAATCTTTCAAAGTTAAGATTAGTTAAGAAAGCTTTGAATGAATGTATCAATGTGAGGGTGACAATATAATTACCTGTTTCCCGATTAGCTGTGAACAGATTTATATCCATCAGAGAACTTTTGTGGGGAAAATACTCCACATAATATTTGTTAATTAGTATAGAAAAGAATGAAGTTTATACATTATATATTTTTAGGATTTATCAGAGCAGTTTAGTTTATAGTAATCAATATGTAACTAAATTAAAGTATAACAAAAACTTTTTAAAATTAACCGCAAGAATACAACTTTCTCAAAATTAATAAATACTTATCTGTAACGTTTCAAGATTGACTTTTCATATATATAGAAAAATATATAAATTTATAGGAATGCATTAACTAAGTATGAGTAAAAAAGAATAATTAATTAGTATAAATGTATATAAGTATTTAAAATTATATAAATGTTGAAAAAAACAATCAATAAAAATTGAAACATGAATTCATTTATTTTTGATTGTATTTCTTTTATTAGTTGTTTAATGTTCTTTTATTCTATACGATTTTATCTATACTAAGCCTTTCTAAATAGAACTAATTATTTCCCGCAAACACGCTTTTTGAAAATAAAATTTATTTACTACATTTATTTAGAAATTCATTTATTTCTCCATGAATCAACATACCATATCTTGTTTTAAAATGTTTATAATGAACCTACATTATGCACGTTTTTTATTGATGTCAAACAATTCTTAAATCATCTTCCAATTGTATAGTTAATTAATATTATCTATCGGATTTGGATTATTTAAGTTCTACAGTCTTAGAATAATTTAGCAAGTCTGAAGGGTTATAACTGATATTATATTTATTATAAGAAAATGATCCTTTATCCGTAATAAGCTTATATTTGTTTTTGCATTTTAAGCCTTTTATAAGCTGTTGTATTTTGTTTGTTATATTTTAATATATATAGCATCGTATACTTGTTAATAGCACGGTTATTTAAATGTCATGTTTAATGTTACTTGTGCAATGGGTGCTTCCTGCATGCTACCACCTTCAACAATATATAGTTGGAGTCAACCACATAATTTGGTTAAATTAGATTGAATTATGTAATTTTTTATTTATTTATTTTATTTTATTTTTTTTATTTTTATTTGCCCGAAATATCATCGGTTATTTTATCAACTAATTATTACCGTTTTCTTATTTATGAAATATATTATTATTATTAGATATATTATTACTTATTAAAATATTCTATATACACTTAAGTTATCATGTCAAAGAAACATTAATGATCACAATATGCACACAAGTTGTGAGCGCTTTTATATGATAAATATAGTGAAATATTACTAAATATATCAGAGAGCGTAAAAAAATTTTTTTCTAAAAAAGTATAATAATAAATTTACATAATGAAAAATACTACTAGTAAACGTTATATAATTAAAATATTTTTTCTATATATTCTATAATCAATATACTATACGCGGCTAACATTTTACAGAAAGTGCACATCATTATTTAATATTTACTATGCCTAACCTTTTTAAAGGTATCCACATTATCAAATATGTTAAAAAAAGAAATGATCAATATACATGAACGTAACTGACGCAAAACAGTATCACCAACTGGAGAGAACAAACACATAGCTACTACTTCAACCTAGTTTGAGAATCCAGTGTTTTAGCTGACTTTTATTATATATTTAAAAGGTGGTGTTAGAAATTAGACTAGTAAACGACATGTGACCTAAGTCAACTCCTGCAGTATTCTGATTAATCTGTATATACTTACATCCATCAAAAAGTGCCAAAGCTGCAAGAATGAGAAAAGGAGCTTCTTTTCCGACGAATTGATACATAATACCACCGAAAGCTGGTCCCACTGAAAATGAAATGGTGTTGTATAGACTTATGAACATTTTTGTCTTTAATAATTTTTTTAATAAAATTTTATCGTTAAATTTTTCTATTTATTAAACTTGTAAATTTCCACATAATTTAGTAATTTTATTAATTAAGGTTAGAATACTTGTAATTATAATTCACTAAACTGAAGTGGTGAAGACTTGGGTGACCAAAAACACTTGTGGCGCACTCGCTTTATCGCAAACTGTTCCTTTTAGCTGTCCACTTTTGGACTTGGCTAAACACTCTTCTTCTCTTTGAAGTAAAATCCTTTGTACATGTACAAACCGCTTGTGAATTACGGTTTTGTATGTGTAACACTTTTAACAAACCGCTTTGTAAATTCACCTAGTAAGTATGTGTTATAACACTTCGTGAATTTACAAATTTAAACAGACAGTGTATAGTGACTGTGTATTGTATGTTTAATAATAGTGAATGAGTTAAACGTTCATCACATTATGTCCATATCTTGAGAATAAAATGTGAAAACATGTTCACTGTAATTAAAATATTTAAGTTAATAAATAAATTGCAGCGCATATAGTAAGTACGTATTAAAGTGTATTAAAGTGTTGGTATGAATGAGACTAAATAGAGTTTTCTACAAACCGAGCACTCCCAATGCTAATCCTCCAAGTGCAATACCAAAAGCGCGACCTCTAGCTTCGTCATCTGTGTACTGCGACGCCAGCATTCCCATTCCTAAAACGTAATAATTGACATTCATGGTATCAGAATATGCAGACTTTCTAAACCAAAATCGTAATAAATTTTTCAATAATAAAAACTTGCAAATATACAATATCAGTGTTATATACATATTTTTTCTTTCTTGCAAATAGCGTTCGTTATGTTGAAATTTATTTGGAAGTATATTGATTTTGCGCTGAACTTCTTTGAAATATTTTACAAATTGATACATTCGTGTAATTGAATAAATTCACTACACTGTATTATATTCAGATACATAGTATATTCAGAGTAAACTTGGTTTTATTTGCGAACGAAATTTTAACATATTAAAGATATATTTTTGAAGAAAAAAATCAGGTTATTAATTAAATTGGTTAAGAACAGAAAATTATATGAACTGTCATTTTTTTATATATATAAGTAATAATCGTGTCAAATGAGAAATTCATAAATTTTCAAGTCATATCTTGTGTCCTATATTGGACATATAATTTTTTTGTCAAACATGCTATTTGTGAAGAAGTTATATGTGGATAACTCAATAGAAAGATCTGGGAAAATGAAATATTTATATGTTATTGTACTTTTTATAATTTAATATATTAAATCATTCTAGCTCATTTAAACTTGTTTAATTAAACTAAATTACTTAAATTATTCAATTGCTTTTTTTTATTGTAGTACTTAATTTTCAAAATAAAATGGACACATTAATTTTGATGTAAACAAAGAAAACGTACAACAAAATAAACAAATATAAAGTATTTTATGGCTTTGTGAAGGTAACATTATTATTATATAGTTTTTATCAAACAATTAAAACGAAAAAATCAAATGATATAAATGTTTTTAACTATACTGGGGAAAAATCATACTAAATGAACATATTTTAGTACTTTAAACTGACTCATTTTACAGTGTCAAACTAACAACTAGTAGAATTTTAAACTATCACATTTGAGTATTTTGGTCGAAAAAGATTATTTGTTTATTCTAGATTAACATGTTTTGTAGTATTCTAGATTAATATATTTAGTATCATATATTTACAAGTTTTAGAATTTTGGTACAACCTTATTTTAATATTCTAGACAATTTAGTATGACGTATGGCCGAATAGTTTCTACACATATATTTTAATACCATTATATTATGTGAAATATATTCATCATATTAATGTCTGTTAAATATAATATATAATTACAAGAATAAATATTAATAGAATAATTTCACCATTTCTGCTTTCAGTGTATTCCTTGAAAACAAATTAATTCAGTAAGGTATCAATGATGGAGACGACGCTTTGAAATACTTTTACGTAAAGTCGATAAGAAGTATTTTGTAGAGTTGATCCGTGACGACTTGTGCCGCCAGAAACAACGATTACGCGGGGCTACAACGATAACTAATTAAAATAAAACTATTTCTGTGTGGTAGATATGATGCTTAGTCGGGAATGATTAAAATTATTAGTCAGATAGACATAATATCAATATCGTCGACTAAAAATAATAGCTAACTCGTATGCTATCTATAAATACATGTATTTATAAAACATTGTATCTTGTTGTATTATGTAATATATGTTTGTAATTAATTTAATTTAATTTTTTAATTTATATTATAGTATTTAATTTAGCATATAAATATATAGGCATAATATAAATGTATAAAAACATATCTTTTCAATTTAATTTACGCATACGAAATAATAAAATCGAATGCAATAAAAATAAACATCATACCTGATACGCTTGAGCAAGCTGAACCCACGCCTTGTACAGCCCTTGCCACGGCTAAGATCGCAAATGATTCTCCAAAGGCAAAAACTGAAAATATGAAACCGTTCATTACTGAGAACCAGAGCTCAGATAATTTACTATTTCGCGCAATTTGAAATCATAACAAAATAATAATTATATGAAAATATAGTACATTTTAGATTGATGACTTTTGTAAAAATATAATAGGGAAGCTAATTTTTTGAATTCCAAAAATATATAGATTCTGTCTGAATATTTTCAAAGCTTCAGATTGTACATATTTTTAAAAATTAGAAGTATTTCAACATACTTCAATAACTTTTAAGATAACTTAAACGTAATTTTTTTAGAAACACGCTTTAAGTGTGCAGCTGAAAATTAGTTAACATTTCACGTGCCACACACGGGCTATATCAAATGTTTGTTCGCGGATACTCGCACACTTCAATGTAATTTGTTGGCAGTATATAGCTATTTACTGGTATATGGTCGTGAATTCAGCATCAGAGGCTTTATTTCCTCATCCACGAGCTTCCTCCAAAACTCCCAAATACGGAACCTTTTGGTACATTATGCTGGACATCAAAATGCCACACACCCAAATCCCTATTTTAGCTTCATCAAAGAGAGGTCCTATATGATTTAGCCCACTTTTTCCTTTTCCCCCATGTCCTATGTTTAGGGTCGAGGCAATTACAATTACAATAACAACTAATATACATATTGTTTAATGACTATCAATGAATGGCGGCACTAGAACGGACCATGTAAAATTGACAAACATTTTCACAAATAATCAAAAGTGTAAAAAGGTTTCATCGAGTTGAGCAGCAATTTTCAATTTTCAAATATATGTATTTTCTATTTTTTTCAGAAAAAAACTGATCACACTGGTTGGTAGCAATTAAGTCATAATTGATCTTTTAGTAAAAAAACTTAATTTAACCAATAAAATTGTATAACGTCGTTAGCTCAAAAAGTGAAATTTTATATGAATTTTTAAAATAATTATCTTCCGAACTATTTGGTATTTTCTATTTGAAAATGTCTTAATATGAGTTCTGATTCCATATATAAAATATTTTAAATCTGCATGAAATTTGCTGGATGAAATCCTAACAATGTTGAAATAATGAACTTGTTTTGTCAAGTGCTAAACACTAGCCTAAATGTAGATTATATGTCACAACGTATTTATTTTAATATAAAAAGTTAATTTTTTATTTTGTAATTAATTGATTTATTATAAAATAGTTTGTTTTTAAATAATAAAGTTTATTTTTAATATTGCAAATTTATCCTAAAAATAGTACATCATATTTATAATAAAACTCGATTGTTTTTCTGACTTTTGACAAATAAACTATGCCATTGACTTTAATCTACGTGATCATTTTTTTAAATAGAAATTTCAAATTGTTGAAAAACTCTAATCTGAGCAAGTCAAGAATGCAAAAGAAAACGCTTAATTCAATTATGATGAATTCTTTTTACCGTTTAAAGTTATTTGAATCTGAAATATTAAAAAAAGTTTAAGAAGTTATAAATTTTATATAATTTAATTTTTTTATACATTATCCACTTTGTATGTTTTAAAGACAATTGCAGTAATTTAAAATGTTATTTTAATTAAATTTGGCTTTAAACTTTTATGCATTGTTTTACTGAGTACATTTAAAGTAATTTTTCGTATTATTTTATTTTTTGTAAAACAATATTATAATATTTAGAATTTACAATATTTAGAATTGTAAGGTTATAAAAATGGCATAGAAATGTCTATCGCAAAATTGTTAACATCCGCATATATTTTAATTATTGATATCTACTGATGTAAATAATAACTTATAAATATAACATAGAATTACTCAAAATTATTAAAGGATTCGTATTATGAATTATTAAATTAAAATGTTTAATTATCAAATTTTTTAAATATAGAATTCATGGAGAACATTTTTAGGTATATGAATATTTATTTAAATTGTAGACTTATATAATAAATAAATAATTAAAATACGGTAATATTTGTACGATTATATTGATCAAATTTGTCATTATTATAATTAATTTAATTTATAACAAAATATAATTTTATATCTCATTTTAATTACATTATACACAAATATAAAAAAATTATCAAATTTATAAAATATTTTTGAATATATTGTTAAATACACTAAAACATACAGATATATATATATATATATATATATTAACCAGTATTTTATTTTAAATTTTCACTTTCATAGTCGTATTAATAAGCTTTTAAAAGGGTTTTTACTCTCCTGAAAAGTGCTCGAAAATCAATTGTGCCATTTTTGCACATATTTAAGTCTCCACATACACTATTTTTGCATTGCACGACGGCTACAAATTATTGTAAAAGGTACTAATTCATAGCCTTCGGTTCGTAGAATACATTATTATTTTTTAATACGTACATTCTCAGCATGTAGTATGTCCTCAAAACAGTGTATGTAATATTATTATCATATACATAATCAAGTTTAATATATACATTATATAAATATATTATATCTATATATATACATTGTATAACTAAAGTAAAAATCAACTGGATTAATCAATTAAATACATTTTTGTTATGAACAGTTTAATTGCAATCTATATTTAAAATATACCAATGATGAATACAGCATTTTTTTCCTTAAATGTAGGCCTAGATATAATAAAATTCACAATGTGTTTATAAAAAACAGTTTTCCATATATAAAATGCAGTTAAAATAAAGTGTAATTGGAATTTTTTCTAAATAATTTACTACCAATTATGATTTATATTATTAAATAATAAATAAAATGCGTAAAATATTTTTTAACGTTTATTCACATCACCATTTACACGCCATAAAATTATAAAATGAATTAACAAAATAAATTAATTGTTATACAATTCGAATATTGATGATTATTCGAAATTTATAAAATAACTGTGTAAACTAAACCGTTTGCAGTAAATTTTAATAAATTCCTAAATTTGTAGTAAATGTTATCGACTATGCCCAATATTTGTCAACTGGTAATTTTAATTAATTACATAACATATACGTATAACCTATGTATTACCTATTATAAGCAATTTATTATAGCTAGCAATATGTAAATAGTCCATTTATAGGAACATTTGAGAAACTAATAAGTCAAATAATTGAATTATTGTTATAAATATAGTAATAAATCTACATGTGTTAGTAATACATTTACTTATAATTAAATTAAAATTACTGTGCATATATAATAATAGCCATTGTTGATAGATATACAAAGATTTTAGGGGGATGCAATGTAATATATCATTAGTAATTCTATTTCAAAAAGCGTTTATCGTTTTTGTTGAATTTTAAAAACGAGTTATCCACCTCTTGAAAATATAAATATGAGCATAATATAGATTAAGGTTATCTGTGTAACTAACTAATATTATAACAAATTATTTGTATTTGTATTATACATTTACTTCAAAATTATAAATAATTCATTAAAATTACATAAAATACGTAAACTACAAATTAGAACTTTGAAATTATAATAATATTTAAAAAAATTATCAAAAGTTTCTATTTTTATTGAACAATAGAAAACCGCTTTTTTTATAATTTTTATTTATAATTATGCGAACAAATTTTTTCTCCAATACCTACTTATTTTTATGTATATAAGATAAAGATATACCTTTTCTAAGGATGACGGTGATAATATAAAAATTCGTCGAAATTTCTGTCAAGCACAATTTTCATTTTAACTGTATTTACAAAAAATATTTCATTCTGAAAGAATCTTTGTAAGTAATGAATATTGCCAAATAATTTTATGATTTTTAGTCTTTTCAGATTTTAAATAAAGGAATAAAACGAATGAATAACAAATAATCGGCAACAAATTGTTATAAATTAGTTTAGACATACTGTAATTCGCAAAAATTATTGATAACAAATAACTTACTAATTGTTGAAATGAAGACAATCACAAATCCAGTGAACATGGGTATACTGTATCCAATTCTAAAATTAAAAAATTAAAAAATACGTAAGAATAGATTTTTATTTAAATGTGTTTAACACCAGTAACTCACATTTTTATTCAGCTAACATTAGCTGATCTAAATTGTATACTATGTACTAAACTATTATTAATTTGAAACTACAATTTTTCTAAGACAATATATCTTCCCAAGCCTAAGATTCAATTTCAATCTAATATAATTATGCAGTGCACCATGATCCAAAGCATCAGCGGCATACTCTCCAAATAGTTTAGATATATTAGACGTCAAGCAGAATTCATAGGGCAAGTCAGATGAAAAATAGCGAATGGAAAATTGAAAAATAAGTAGCGAGGAAATGCATAATTTCTATCAGTATAATTTTTATGAAAATAAAAAATACTCATACATTTTTTTCCCATATAGACGAAATTATCCCATGGTTCGAAGACTAATCCCTTAAAATACGCTTAAAAAGGTGAATTCATTACACTCAATGGCACAAATATATGACGCTACTTTTTTAATGTAGAATATTTCGTGGGGTAATGAAACGATCGTCATTAGTGACGTCATATTTTAAACTTAGATATCTACCGCAGTGTCTGAAGATATTACATGCTTATTTTTTTATTGTAACGTAGTAAAATTAATTCGTCTTTAGATTTAGTTTTTATTGTAAACTTTAACTGATCAAACATTTTTATTTATCATTGTGAAAATAATGTTGACAAGTATTATCCCAAAAAATAAGCGTATTGACTAAGAGAATTATACCAAAAAAATTACATAACTATTTTTTTTACAGAAAGGAGAATAATATGTTTGTCAACAGAAAGTAGTTATATAACAAATAATGCTGGTATCAGCAATGCACTTTCGCTATGGCTATCTATGACAAATGTGTATTCTTTATAATTTGCAAAGTAAACTATAACTTCCAAAGCCCTATTCAATGTTTTGGACACTCAGTATTTTACATTTAAACATTTCGCATTTTAAATATGCCGTCAAGTCACCCCCAGCCACCCCAGTTCTGAACTTAAACGTTATCTCAATCAAGGCCCTTCTTCACAGAATCTCCCTAGTTCTTTCTTCCTGTCAACACTCACATTTGCGGGGAAATTTTTATCGTCAACTAAACTAGTCAATAGAAGGCCAACAAAGTATTTTGTGTCAAAATAGTTTGATATCTGGAAATTGGTTGTATTTTTTTCTCTTTCCGGAACAAATATACAGGGTGGCCTACAAAAAAGGGAACTATCTATTAAAAAAATATGAGTGTTTCAAAAAACGAAATTTATATTAAAAAATTAGTTTGTGTTATATGGTATATATTATAGTCAACAATGTTCAAGGTGTTTTCTTTGTACTTCAATGCATTTCACCAAGCGTACCTAAGTCCATTCAATCATTCCACTCCTTGACTCTTTTGATATCTGCAAACATTTGAGGGAGCATTTCATCTCAATAAACATATTGGTTAACTGTTTTTTTCTTTCTTCGATATTGTGGAACATTCTCTTGCCCAACAGAATCTCCTCAATAAATCGTAATT
The DNA here is from genome assembly GCA_034780555.1 of Coelogynopora nodosa. Taxonomy (NCBI): domain Eukaryota; kingdom Metazoa; phylum Platyhelminthes; order Proseriata; family Coelogynoporidae; genus Coelogynopora; species Coelogynopora nodosa. The sequence goes on from JAUZND010089362.1 coordinate 14,337, forward strand.
CTGTTTTTCCATGCCAAGACACTGCGGCATATGCCATAACAGACTTTTGTTGCTATAATCAACTCTAACAAGAGATCCTCTTTGGAATATCTATCTTGAGTACAACTTCACGACATATCCTATCATTTTGAAAATTTAGTGGTGCTTTAAGCTTAAAGAAAATCATTTCATTAGAAAACCAAATTTCTTTTCATGAATCTTGAAATCTGCCATGCATGGCCTGACAATTTACAACAAGAGCTTCTAGGTGTGCAGCCGACAAAATATTAGCCTTTATTCTTCTGTAGCATTTGAGATAAGATGCTTTGATTATTCTAGAAACAGTTCCTTTAGAAATTCCTGTTTGTACCACTATGTCTCGTTGGCTTTAATGTCTCTTTCTTTCGTTTGGTCGAGGAGGTGTAACAGCAAGATCGAGCATGTTTAATCGAGTAATTGAATCACGTTTTTAAGCAACCACTTCCTCTTTTACATCTTGCAGATACATCTAGACCATGTGATGTGAACCTTGTAGCTACTGTGGAATAAAACGTTTTATTAGTCATTTCAACAAAGACTTTAATTTCAAATTCTGCACACTTTTTTATGTCCCAAGTTTGGATGATCGGTTTTGAACAGGTAAATAACTTATAAATCAGATAATTGCGTATGTTAATTCTCCTAAATACAATTAAAATACAATCTACATGCAACCCAACCCAAATGTTTCATTGTTTGATATGAACAGGAGTGACCAACCCAACTGTTTCATTGTTTGATATGAACAGGAGTGATCAACCCAACTGTTTCGTTGTTTGATATGAACAGGAGTGGCCAACTCAACTGTTTCGTTGTTTGATATGAACAGGAGTGACCAACCCAACTGTTTCGTTGTTTGAGTTGAACAGGAGTGGCCAACCCAACTGTTTCGTTGTTTGTAATGAACAGGAGTGACCAACCCAACTGTCTCGTTGTCTGATATGAACAGGAG
>JAUZND010089373.1:0-15306 GCA_034780555.1 Coelogynopora nodosa
TATTTGCAAATATTTATTAGTCTATGGTGTTACTGAATTTATGAGAACGGATATTTATCAGTGATTAGCTAATAAATGTATTTGCTAATAACAAATAAATTGGTGTTACAGGCCCCTGTTCTTTACTTTCAGTATATTACTCACTCACGCTTGATAAGGAGAGATTCTCTCGAAAATTTGCGTTAATAAACAACTATTATCAACAGCCAGTGCTTTTAATTGACTTTACTGATATAATTTTATAATACTAATCACAATAACAAAAAGCAGTACACAACATGAACTGATTAATTCTATTTTAATATTGCCGCACGATAATTGAAACGAAACACTCTTATAGCAAGATCATGTAAAACCCATATGGAAAAACCAAACTTAAGTCACACTTAAAATATACTTAAGTATTCAATTAAGACAAAAGATGGGTTAATAATAGTACAAACTAAATTATAAACATACTCTGATCCTACTAATACAAATATTTCATGCGAATAAAGAACAGTATTGTCGAGCCTAGGCATCTGTAACATAATTATATCACATCATACCCCATTTGTGGGAACTAACACACAACCAATTAGCAATCAGTTGAAAATACACCGGTGTTAACACATCACCTGACCTATTCGAATAAAACTATCCAACTTTATATCTAACTAGCAGATATACTAACGTGACCATTTTCTATCTTCTAACAACACACCCACTTCTTGCTTCTGACATTTGTAAGTGGGAAGGTGAACTAGTACAATCAGAAAGTTTAATAAGTTTTCTTTTTACTAATAGAGTGTTTTTATTAATGATTATATTATGTATAACGCATCATGTAATTGTAAAGTTAGTTTATTAGTTGGACGGAGTTTTACAATACGTAATACCCTAGAATGATAGTACTTAATAAATGAGTATGAAAATAGTTTACAAAAAAACTAAACTTGTGCATTAATTTGTATTAAAACTCACACCACAGAGAACATTTTTGAAAAAACTTCACTTTTTCAATACCTTTTAAATACGTATAGTCTCTAGCGTTTTATGACTATTTTCAAGAGTTATGTGAATCTTGTGCACTACAATCTTTCACTTGCTCTGTCGCCTCCATACATACCTCGAGATCGGTCATCTTGCGGAGCGCCTCTGTCTTCTCCTCGAGCACTCGGTCCAACATGGTCTTACTGGCGCACTCGAGTTCGTAGCGCTGCTGTTGAGCGCGTGCAGCCTCCGATCTCAGCGTGTCGTCAGGCAGGTTCTGCGAGTGTTAGGGGAGAAGTGATTATCAGGATTTGTGGATAGAAATATATAATATTATTATATTTATATATAAGTTTACATTTATCAACAACAAAAATTGTTCAAGTATCATGCTTTCCTTGATATGTGCTTATATAAACAACAAAAAAGGTTTTTACTGTATAATAAGGTAAATTTCCAATTTTTTAAAATTACTTTTTAAGAAAAAATATTTTAAAATGTATTCTAATGCATTATTTAAAAACTTAACAAAGATCCCTAATATTATCTTAATATTTTTATATTTCTAGGATTATTACGAATCCTGTATAACTTTGAGCATGGTCTTTTTGTTTGCAAAAATAAGATTTTCTGATATCAAATGTATTTTTCCAAGATATTAAAGTGACTAACAATAATATTTTTATACAAGCAGGTAATGTCGCAAGAACTTTCAATAATGTTTAACTTAAACAAGAAAAATATTGATCTACAGGTGTTGATAAACAAAACAAACTTATAATATCTTCTTTTTACATATATATTGGTGAACTAAATCTTAAATAATCATCTTTTAATTATCCTGATTGTTGTTAATAATCTACTTGAATTGATTAATACATATGTTAGTTAAGCTACATTACTGACCTTTACATAGAGTTGAAGTTGACTCTCAAGGAGTTCTAGTTTGGCTAAAAGACGATCTTCATTAAGCAGAGCCTGAAATACACAAAACATTACACGACAATACAAAACGTCAAATCAAACATACACCAATGAAATTGAAGTTGTTAAAGTAAGACAACTGACCTGCCAACCAGATTCGGATGCTTCTTGAGTGCTTTGAAGCAACTTTTGGAGTGTTTCAAGTTTCTTTTCTAGTGCTTGCTCTCGATACAAGGCCTCCTAAACATTTGGAATGCAGAAAGTATTGTTTGCAATGTTCAATTTAATTCGGTCAACAAAAACTATTACTTATATTCATATCACAAATAGTGAACATGTTTTTTTACATATCAGAAACATTACCCATTATTCAATTTCAATAATAATGGCCGAAATTAGGTCGTTTCAATAGACCATATACACTTTTTCTAACTATATTAATTTTTGAAAAACATTGCTTACACTGATTTCTACCAATATTTTTTCTTTCTCTTAAATACAGTCAAACAATTTTTAATGAAACAATATCATTGACGGTAAACTTAAAAAGAAATTATTCAGGAAATAAAAACAAAAACAAATACTAAGTCAACAACTGTAACATAAAATAAAACAAATATTTCTATGAAACAATTTGAGCTTTTCCCCTATACACACTAGTATATTATAAACAAAAAATATGTCTGAGCTATGCATGGTTGAGTAAAAATATAGCGACTAAAAGATGGTAACAACAACTGATATCAACCAAAACATAAATAATTTTATAACACAGATATCTTAAAAAAATATATACACTGGCAATGCAAGCGATAAACAGAAGTCATAAATATTATTTATAACCAATTTCTTTTAAACAGTGACACCTAATAACAATAAATAAACGAAATAATAAACGAATAAATTACAACGCATTTTGATTAAAGTGTTCATCAATGAACATTAATAACTAACATTATGATTGTGTCGTCAATAATAGAAGAATAGTGAGTATGAATCACTTTATTATATTGTATAATATTACCTGCAACTTCATAGTTAGTTTTCCCTGGTTGTACTTTTAATAATTCTAAATGGCATTAAACTAGCACACACCAGGTAATAATATGCACATTTCGCAAGGATAAAATATTGTGGACAGATTATTTAAAAAATAAAATGATAATATCACACGTACAACAATGTGAATTTATTACAATTAGACACCATTTTTTGGGTGCAAGGTACCAGAGCTGATAACGAGATGATTGACAAATATTGTTTATCAATTTAAGAGTGACGGTTGGATTACATAGTGTTTATTTAGGCTAATAAAGTCGAAAGTATTAACCAAAAATATAATCTACAAGCAATACAAGTCAAATGAATTTCTCCTTGAACATACTAAAAACATTTTAAAAAATCTTTAAATACATCAAAGAGAATCTGTAAATCCTTCCATTATAAATAATACGATATGATTTCTAATAAAATAGGAATCTTAGTGAAGAAACAAAACGACCTTTCAAGGAAATACGCAGAATAAAACAGAATAGCTGTGCCAACATATTTTAAAATATGTATTTTCAAGGTATTTAAGGATGGTAGGAATCCTGTTAAATAAATATTAAATTTAAAATAACATGACTTAATTGCACCTGTTGCAAACTGGCGACGCGATCACCATGTCAAAGATAACAGTTACAACTTGGGAGGAAGTCTGAGATACACCACGTCATAAATAGGCTATATCGGGCAAAAACCACAAAAACTCACCATATATATAAAACTTAATGTTATTTATAAGTTGTACATATTTATTTATATAACTTAAGTTTATCTATATTAAAGTCTATAATGAGTAAGTCGACATTCGTGGTGGAATACTCGACAAATACGAATTAAATGAAACAAATTAAAATATATACATACATAAGGCGTTCGCAGCTTTTCCTTACTCCAGTTATTGGCTGGCTAAAAGTTGACCCCCAGTTGTTTTAATCAAAATTTTAAAAGAAAAAAATGCTGTTATTAAAGTACAAAAAAACCCATATACTGTATCTGTATGTAGGAGACCAAACATAGATATGCACAACTTGAAAAGTATTGCGTACACTTTTTTCACCACTATATAATATAGGTATAGTGGTGAAAAAGTGGATTATATTATAATCTAAATATATAAATATTGTGATAAAGCTAACCACTAATTTCGATAACTGATTCCCGGTTTTTCTTCTAAAATCTTTAAAACCCAGTCTTTTTACTGAAAATATCTTAATACCTGGTGGTACAACACATTTCCCAGTAGAGGACACCTTGAATAAATTAAAGAATCATCACTTAGGACACCGCTAATTAAGTATTATAAAGACTTTACAATAAACATATAAAAAGTAAATCGCCAAACACATATTAACAAAACGGCCACTTTACTTAAAACCTTCTCAACAAAGAAAAGTTATTTAAAAAACACATTTCAAAAAATACCTGAAGGTATTGGGCCAATTGATAGACCTGCTCCTGAGTGTAATTTGAGAAGCCCAGTCCTCCATTGATGGCTTTACAGTCTTCCTCTCTGAAATATGACCATAACATAATTGAAATAATATATACCAAAAACAGAATAAACCCAGTAAACTCCAGTAAAAAAAAAGTTATGAAAATTCAAACAATATCTTTGACTACAACTTTCATGTTAACATGAATATGAAGGTGGCAGCATAACTTACTGCCGCTTGGCTTCAGATCCATCTGGATGTAACAATGAAATTTGAGCGATAATACATCCATGCGTCACTGAAAGAAAGAACAAATTAATGACTAAATCATCGAATATATTACTACCCACTAAATACTGTATAATAGTGTATCCAGGAAAAAATAACGAACGTTTTCGATAATAATGTAAACTATCAATCTTCATTAGAACCGAAAAAGTAATTTATTTAATTTGTGTGTAAATTGGTTGCTCTCTGTTCAAATAATTATCCCATTATCAATTAAATGCCCCTAATAATTTGGTTAATAAATTGTAATCAAATTTGATAGTAAAAGTTATACGACTTCATTAAATTCAATAAACATAATAAAACCATAATCTTATTGTCAGTACATATCTTAGTAAATCCACTCAGATACTCTAAATGAACAAATTACAAATTGAGAATGACGCTCTACATTCATAATAAAATTCGATAAAGTAACAATCAATTCTATAAGAGAAAGACTGTGTTAATAATCACTGTGACCAACTATATTAAGTGATGTCACCTCCAGTAAAACAAAGATTACCAGAGTGCATTAATTAGTTTTACCACTGAATAGAAGTAATCAAATAAACGGTATGTAACACCGGAATATAATTCCATCAACCACACATTTATAATAACAATTAAAGAATAATGCAATACTAATATACAACCTTGTAAGCGCTCAAAAATTAATAAGTGTGCGTATATGAATATAATATACGTTCAGTTTTTGATGGATTATTTTAGAATCCATCCCATAGACATATTGTTTAGAATAAATATAATATATTACATCGTTTTAAACCGTTTTGTATAGCTATTATTCAGCCAATAAAAAATAATAATATTGCCTAGTAAACATGGTAAGTATGTGTCGTTTTATTATAGCGAATTGTCAAATACGAAAATAAATATTTCAATTTGTACGTAGAAAAGTGTACATGACGATTTTGTCTGGAGCGAATTTTGTTTCACTGATAATATAGATGTTGGTAATTCTTTATTTTATATATTTTAAAATGAACAGGTAAGGTGGTGCTAAACATGATCAGTTTTATGCTATTTACAGTATTTATTATTATGCGGAATTTTAATTGGCATAATATAATTAATCTATCAGAGTTTATAACTAAAATGTTTGCTTATTATAATGTTATTGATATATAAAATAGATATCAACTCAATTTAAATAATTTTAAAAGTAATGTTTTAAAATAAGTTATTATAATACGTAAGGAATTGTATTACATTACAGTCAGAGCATAGTTAATAATACATAAATAATAGCATAACATAATAAATACACCTATGTTTAATATCCATGTTATAGTATAATATTATTGTTCTACTAAAATCAATACATTACCATACGAAAATAAACTTAACATTACTAAACAAGTAGCATTTCTGCGGGATTTCAATATGTATAAGAGCACATCTTACATATACATTAACTTTTTTTCTAAATTTAGTTTTTATCATACCAATACTATATAAAAGTGATGATTCCACGTAACTTAAAATAATTACAAAATGTTTAGGAAAATGTGATGACTCCTTATAATTTCGTAAACCATCATATTCACTACAGCAGTGAAGGCGTCATGTATATCAATAAGAGACCATGCCTTTATATAAATAATAGAATAGTTTGAAATATATCATATACGATACACAAACAAAATGGTATAACAATAAGTCATATATAAAAAATAAAACGAAAAGTATTACTTAAATTTAACTTCTTATCAGTTAGCACAAGCATTTCAGGTGAGAACCACTTACTGGAATTCTCCATAACGTCGACACCAAATTGGATGATATCACCGGAAAATATCTCTCGCGGAGGACTCTCTTCCGCCCCCTTGGAGAGACGTTGGCTGTTGACGAAAGTACCATTGCTGCTTTTCGTGTCTTTCAACCAAAACTGCAACCGTCGACAAAGACATAAGTGGTTTAGTAAATAATGAGAAAAAAATAATCATAAATGTTATCTGTCATATGATTTTTTAATTTTGTCATGATCACGTCTCGTAATGTAAGAGTTATTTAATTAAAATGTTAGTGGACAATTCATAATGTAATTATGAATAATACACTACACAGGAACCCAATTTAGACATACACTGTGAATACACCGATACGGCACAAAATACAATGATAAAAGTATTGTAAATAGTTGTTAAAACAAACAAACCTTCATTTTTTTTCTTAAAACAATGTTTGTTACTACAAGAATCTAATAAAAAGCAGTAAAAATATTTTAATCGAGCGATAACTTCCCTAATGAGACAAATTAAACAAACAGGATGACAGAAATTGTGGTAATAGTAAAATGTGTCGTCAGTAAAATGAATGTTCAAATATAAATAGTTAAAAGTCTGAGATAGAAATAAACTACAAACATAAAACTATACTAATAAATTGAAATATTTCTGAAATTTCGAAACGATTTTAAAATAATAACATTCAAACTAGGTGAAATAAAAAGGGCATTTGCATGAACTAGTAAATAACGTTAAAAATTAGGACGACTGCTATTTTTTTAATCACAACTCAATCCTAATAATTTAAAAATATTAATAACGATAAATTGGGCACCACGAACCTTATCGTTTTCATACCAAACAACAGCATGGTTCCTTGAGAGCACCTTACAATCAAAGATGGCGTTACTGGGAGTTGGTCTGGCTCGAGCCACTGACCGACCAACCTTTATTGGCTCAGAAAGAATGACCTGACGTTCTTGAAAGGGATGTGATGTCGGCTGACAGATGAATATCATTTGGCCCAGAGGGGCTCCATTGTCAGACATACTAAGTGCAGACTGCCAATATAATAAAAAAAAGTATAATATAGGAACACCTCTTCAATGTATTACTAACTATTATCATATATAATTTTAAAACTGGTAAAACGAATTCAGCATGCATTTGTGAAACAAATATTCACATTATATTTTGAAGTACATATCGAATAAAATGTAGGACAAAAAGAATACTATTGGAAAGTTTTGTTTGTGTTATTTTGAACAAGACTAATAAGATATATTTAAACAAATGTAGTACTTAAGTTTGTTTTTTATGTTGCTTGTTTATGAATGTTGATAGAGTGTTGATATCACGAAAATAAATGTTCTTAGTTGTAAACACCACCATTATTATATAATTTTTCATTTATGTCGGATATGTTAAAATGAATAAACATTCATATAAATTTAAACTTTTAAGCAATCTTATGGACCAGAAAATGTGGGGAAGATGTTTAAATTACTCAAATTACTCATAAAAATGCCTATGTTTAATTATAACGAGGTTAATAAGAATATTATGAACAGGGAATAAGTCAAATATAAATATATTAACCAACCTCATAAACTTTTATAGTTCATTAGTTATTGCCCATTAGTTATTGGGCAATATTCAATAAAACTTAACAAATAAGTATAAATAACAAAATCTTTCCAAACAAAAAATTCAATTGAAAATTGCATATTAAACGAGTTATGAATAAAGCCTTAAGTAAGGGTAGAAAACCTTCATAGTCTATTGAAATCAATTGTGAATGGACAATGGCTGAGAGTAACCAAAAATTCTATAAGATAGTGAGTTAATAATCATATAAGATTATAATGTACATCAGCAATTAAGGAGAAACTGTATGTCAAGTATAATATTATAGACAATTTACATAATGTAATTTTGCTGGAGATAAAATGTCATTACTCTGTAAACAATTATAAATAATTGTACCTTCTAAGGGACCAAAATTGATTATCAAAATTTGTGGAGAAAATATAGTAGTTTGGAATGTTCACTTTGTAATAATGGACACTACCAATGAAGTAGTCTTTGAATATTTATTCAAAAAAATTCAATGTATTGCATTTGCACACTTTAATATCTATATATTATTTCTTGAATTCTTATTATTTTCATAAAAAGATATTGCACATATTTACTAAATGGTTAATTAAACAATATATTGCTTAAATTTATTATATTTTGCACTATTAACAAAGGCACAGACTAGAAAATATTATATAAAAACAGGATCTAATAAATTTTGAAAATAACAATAATAATATTTGATAAATATATTATCCCTGGACTATATAATGTGTTTACAGTGAACTGGGATATATCAGGCATTACACATGGACCTGGGCCATTTATTCCAGGTCAAGGTTGGTTTTTATTTAGATCTAAATATTTTAAATATATAATAATATTTTAATATATATAAAATGTTTTTTTCAATATGTTCATCTAATTAAAAAGTAAGTATTATGTTCACTTCATTAAGTTTATATATTTATAAAATGTTCACAAAAAGAAGTAGTCTTATACTTTATAAAATCATACATAAAAATATAAAGAATAAGATAATTATTTTGATATGGCTAGATTATTTCAACTTATATAATTATACACAAGAAATTTTTTATAAAACATAAATATACAGATCTAAAATATCAGCAATATAAAAATACCAGTAACATGACCATAGGTATCTTTCTAATAATTTGGAATGTAAAAAGTATATGTAGCTTCATAAAATAGTTAAAATAGGGAAAAAGCACTTTAACATTCCAGAAAATGTCAAGCTTAGTACATATATCAAAATAAAATTATGGAAGCTAAAAAAATATCTAAAAAGTTGACCACATTTCATTTTAATAACTTATGTAAACTATAATTAAAATATACTTACCATACATAACAACATTAAAATAAGGTATATACAAGTCATTTCATATCCTGTATTACATATATTTACATTTCTAATATAATTTTTTTGTAATGCTAGATTAAAGTATATAATCTCAAATTAAATATGATTATAGCTTGTCTCATATAAACTAGATATACTAGTAATAGTAGCAACAATAAAGTTGCTAACTAATTTTTAATAATGCATTGTTAATAATAATAATATGCATAATAATGAATAATGTACATGACAATTATAAATGCCACTGCATAAAATAAACGCCATCATTTTATTTGTGAAATAATATTAATATATAATTCATACAAAAGTTACATATATTTTTAAAACATTTTTTAAAACTAAGTGATGCTAATATACAGCTGCATGGATACACTTCTTTATGAACAATATTATTGTACTATATAAATCAAAATGGTGGTGAAAATAGTTCACACTGACAAAGAATGTACAACCTCTATAACTACATTAAATATAAAATAGGCATGAGCTTTAAAAGGTTAATGTTAATTAAGTCTAGGAAATTTCAAAGTTTTAAACTCATGATTTCTTTAATTTAATAGATAAATATCTTCATTGGAGAACTGTTTTACATCATATGCAGGTCAAATAATACAATTTATACTTCTAAATTATGAAATAAACACTATTGACCCAATACAACTGCCAAAAGTTAGGAATTATACCATGTTATTAAAATTCTAGGAGTCAGTGATAAGGTCATTGCCATATATATATTTTTAAAGAATAACAAATGTCAAAATAATTGACTATATATTTATAAAAATGAATGATACAAATTAAATAATTCAATTCTTTAAATATACATTAATAATAACAGTATCCCATATTAACCCATATCCCATATGAGGCCAACCTAGTAGAGTAAAAAACTGGGACATTTCCCCAGGAACAATATCGATCACCCCCTATGGCAAGACAAGCAGCAGAAGTTATAAATTTGCTTTAAGAGCAAAAAAAATTCAGTTTTCAAAGCTTGTATTGCATTTAAAGACATCTGTTATCATAATTTGTTGTGTCAAATTTTGTTTTTATGCCATGCTGTTTAATTTTTTTAGATTTAAATTTTTGAAATAAGGGTTTTTAATTATGTTTTATGCAATAAAAATATGCACACATGTATTGAATTTTCTTAATAAGTTTTTAAATTAAATTGTCATGAGTGTAAAATTAGTTTTTTGGTGGGATCTAAAAAAACAAAAAAACAAAAAGGAATATGTTATTTAATTATAAAATAGATTTTATTGTACATAATATTGAGTGCAATATTTTGTGTAAGTCTATACACATTATCAAGCTATGAAATAAAACTAGATATTGATTACAAATGATGTGTAGATATTAATGACCAAGCTGCTAGGATTTGTTAAACACATAGTCAGATCAAATCAATGAAATCAAAATAATAAATATGTATAATACTTAGGAGGTATAATATATATATATTATATAATAGAAATTTATTTATGTGTGTCATTTCACAGGATACATTAATAAAGTAATTTTGGAAAATAATAATCTTAATTAAAAGAAAATATCTAAATGCACGGAGTGCAAAAAATTCCTGTTAGGTATGTTTTTGTGCCAAACAGAAAATAGAAATAACATGATTTTGGGATCAAAAATTCTGAAAACTCTGATAATGAAAAACATTTCATGTGACATCACCAAAAAAAGTGCTTGGTTAGATCTAAACCTTTTCAGAAAAATGCAGGAATCACACCTTCCTCCAATAAGGCCCTACAACTCTTTAATAAATAAGGGGCTTTATTGAGATTTATTTTTGGTTATCAATATTATAAAATATCAGCTATGTTTAAATTTTTGTGTGTTAAAGAATGTTGGCCTAATATTCCTTTTTGAATAAATATTACTTTTGAAGGCAAATTAGGGTAAGTAATGCCTGACTTACAAGTGATATAATCTAGTTTTAGTGTTCTGAATCTGAATAAATTGTATGCCAGGCTTGATTTTCACTTTTTCACCTAAGATAAAAAATAAAATGGCCACCATTTGAAGTTCATACCAGTAAACTCTTCTGGTTGTGGTCACATGCATATACCAAGTGTATATTAAAGTAGGCTAATATATTGGTAGGCCCTATGCCAGGCATTTCCCCAATTTACCTTCAAAAGTAATATATATATATATATTTAAATAGGTACCAGACTAAAGTACAGAAAAATATATAAATAATTGAAATTAAACAATTGAATCCTCAAATAATCTAACTAACTAAAGATAAAAATAAGAGTAATATTTAGTGGTTCCTACTTTTACATGGATTCCAGATTATACAAATTGCTTTAACACATAACATGGAAAAAGATTGGCTAAAACAATGATAACTATAAAGCAGATTCCTGAGCATGGATAATGAAATTGGGCTAATTTTTTATAATCAAAAGGTAAGATTCATGTTATCCTATATTTTCATAATTTAAGTCAGTTACAAAAAAGTTATCAGATCAGGGCCTAAAAAAGAGAAATATTGCTAATTTGAGTGTTTTTTTACATTATTTGACACAAACACTTGTGATTGGGTATGAAAAAGTGACCTTATTGGGTCTTACAAGAGCTAAATATTACTAAATATCTTGTCTTACACCTTATTCTACATAAAAACCCATAACCAGGTATGAAAAAGTTACCTGATCAAGACTTTTCTAAGATCAAAACACCCATAATTTGACAGTTTTATACTTATTTGATACAAAAACTTGCGATCAGATATGAAAAAGTCAAATGATCAGGGCTAATAAAACCAAAATCTTTTAAAATATAGTTGTTGTTTTAATTCCATATTCCATATTCTGTAATTCAGCCAAAAGAGTTTATGATCCAGTTACCCAATTATTAATTATAGATTAAAATTATTAATTAATCCTATTTTATAGTTTTGATTGGGAAATCCAGAATCTATGTAAAAGTAAGGACCATACCTAGTCAAAAGAGTTTTAATTTTAATTGTTTATAATTATTAAAATTAATTAATGGTTAGAATTTTTCCTGACCTATAAGTATAATAGGTATGTTTGTGCCAACTAAGAGCAATGTATGTTTTGACTGACCACTACCAGTTAAAATGAAAAATAGCTATTAAATATATAAATAAAACCCATAGCTCAAAGATTCAATTATAAATATAATATATATATATTTTTTTACTCTATACAGTATACAACATAGTACATTGTCATTTGCTTAGCACATATGACATGTCATTATTATTTCATAAAGAATTTTTTTATTATACTTATAAAAGGATTATTGCTATTATATTGTATATATATGGCATTGCCAGGGCAAGATATTTTTAACAAATTAATATTATGAAAAGTGTTTTACTTTTGCTTTTTAAAAGTAATTGCAAATTGTGTTGACCTTCTCAGTCAGTGTCTCTATTCAATCACACTGTGTTTGTGGTGCATTTCTCATCAATGATACTGTCAGTGATAAAATGTTTTTTTTAAATATTGAAAAATTTGGGTTTATAAATTATAATGTTAATGTAAAGTCTATACTTAGTTATACATTACTGTTACTAGTGTTGGATACCTATTTTTCTGATACATGAAAGTGGCTTATTATAAATGACTTAAATTAGTAAGGTAATACTACTACATAATTATGTTAAAAAACATACCTTATGCTACCACTACAGTCCAGATCGCCAAACAAAATTCAGTCTAATATATACTATATTGAAGCCATAATTATTTTAGACTGCTATAATGCAGTGCCCCAGATTTCTAACCAGAGCCAGGATAATAAACCTAGTCAATAGAAATATATATTTCTGTAGCTAATAATGTAAATATGGACTGTTACATTATTATACTATAATTAGATAATAGTACACAGGTAGTTTATAAATTTATATTTAAATATTTATAATTGATACTTTTAACAATATAGTACAATTAGCCGCATAAAGTAACACCAAAAACATATGAATTACATAATTAAGAACTTACAAATAAAACTGCTTGAAGAATTATAAGGTGACTATTAATACAAGTTTAAGTAAAAATTAATTAAATAGGTATATAAATGACACTAAAACACCAAATCATAATTTCTCGAAAATATCATCTATATTAACGAAATCTTGTCCTAAACGAAAACAGACCTTTTTATAACAAAAAATACTTAATTTTTTTAACGAAAGTATAGTAATGAGAGAAGACTAATATTTAACACAGTATAGTTACGAATAAAAAATTTAATTTTAAATCACGTTCATGTAAATTTAGCATAGCTCTTAAAATTCAATATGATCGTATAATTCGATAATGTAAAAACATTTTTAATAATAAAAGCCTCCTAGCTATATATAGTTTTTTACTAACAATATTATAGGTAGGCTATATAATATATATTTAAAAAAAAATTAATGTTGCCTTCAGATTATTATAGTGTAAACTACGTAAACATGTAGCTTCGTGTACAAATGAGCACGTACGACTAAATGAGTTAAATATGTTACTCTAAGGGGTGATCGTTCACATATTAGGCTATTATATAACACCAGAGAGGAGGGTTGGCACGTACGGTCTCAATTTTTGTTATTAAATATGTGTTATAAGGGTGGGGTGGTGGTTTCGACTAAGTGTTATATAAAGAATAAAAAAATTAGGTTAATTTATTCTTACTTAACTATGCAAGTACAGACGTGGAGCCCCTTTAACCGATTTATATATTACTATATATTATGGAAAGTTAAGTATATATATATATTTATTAAAATTATTTAATACTTATATACGATAAATTTATTTACTTATGAGTAATGTTATCACGTGCTATTATTTTATAAATGCATTATCGGTGGTGGTATCATTGTCAACAACACAGTAGACTTCTATACATCCATGCAAGATATCAAAACTGTGCGCATCCGTTTAAGTATACTGCGGAAAAAATTACTATTTTGTATTTTTTGTTACATTTTTATTAAATTTTAATTAACGTTATTATTCATATTATGCGAATAAAGCTTTTCTATTGATAATTGTTATGTAATTCTGTAAGGTTGGTGGTTTGGTATTTTGTTATTTCGCGTTATAATTAGGGTGGGGTGGTGGGTTAAAAATGCCAAATTTTGCATTATTTAATATATGTTAATCGACCCCCAATTATATAATCACGATGTGTAAGTTTCGGCTCGAACGAAGTATTTTTCCAGCTCTGCTAATCGGCTACCTTAAGCGCTTGTTCAAGTATTACGTAAGGTTGATGGGGATATGAGGGTTTTTCATCAAGCGTTATGGTGCATTACGGAGGGTTGGGGGGGTATTATTGGACATAAATGTAGTTAACGCCGTAAGTTTTGTTTTTAGTACCAACACAGATTAGCTTATGTACAGGGTCTCTTAAAATTTTTACCAACATTTATTAATTTATTAAAGTTTGAAAAAAAGTTTGGGACACTATAATGCTAATTTAAGCCCCCCTGAAGTAGAAATATAAATTTTAATACTTCTCACTATAAATTACAATTACAATATAGGCCTAATACAAATTATAGAGTTCTATAAACTACTTTACGATACAAACTGTATTTTTCTGAGATTTAAAAATGCATTTATTGATTACTTTAAGTCTTAATGTACCTATTGTATATATTTATGTATGGTCAGAGGCTATTGGGGATGGCTGAAGAGGGTGTTTGACTCAACGTTGCACGCTACGTTACTAGGTGGAGAAGTGTTCAAAATGCTCAAAAATAGCGTTAGGTATTACTTGAATATAGCCCCCTTCTTCGGAGTTATAATGTATTATTAGGTTAAATGATAGATTCTATATATAGGGGAGAGTGGGGTATTACCGTGCAGCGGGTAATACCTTGCACTGAAGTATTGACTATACTATGACAGTGAGACACTATTTTAAATGCCTATATGATGGTGTTCATAATTTCAAT
>JAUZND010089384.1:0-15305 GCA_034780555.1 Coelogynopora nodosa
TTCTGGACAAGATAACCGATTATTGTCGTCTATTAACTCTCTGACACGCTCGACATTTTCTGGACATGTGCTAGTTCGTGGTCGACCGGAACCTTCAAGTCTTTTTACACTGTCACGTCCCTCATCAAATTCTTTGCATATCGCTTGAACTCGTCTAACACCAACTACAGCCTCTTCACCCCAGGCTTCAACCAGCAGTTCATGTATTGCAGTTGCTTTGTAGTTATTTCTACTTAAGGTAGCCACAAGAAAGTTTAAATCGCACTGCTTATGATTCATAATGATATACAAAGTGAATAAATAATAAATCGGTAATAAATATCATTATAGAAATTCAAAATTCAAATAGACTACAGATGACTTTATAATGATAATAATATTAATAGAAATTCAAAATTCAAATAGACTACAGATTACTTTATAATGATAATAATACTAATAGAAATTCAAAATTCAAATAGCCTACAGACTACAGATGACTTTATAATACTAAATAATATCTTTGAATAAAAAAACAATATTTATAAATAAAATAAAATAAAAAAAATACAATTTTTTTTTGTCGGCCCCTATATATATTATATATATTAAATTTATCCATATCTAAAATAATGTATTTAAATAATTTAAATTGTAAGATTCAAATATATAGCTGTCTTCTCTGCCACGCTATATAATATTTTATATCTAAATTATAGCAGAATAGAATGTTTTTTTATAAACCACATATTTATGTGTTCAATTATGTAAAATATTGTCCGCTTCGTTTAACTCAACTGAACCTGATTTACTAAAGCTTCAATAAAGTTAGTCGAACGATAGACTGCTATACTTCTATCCACTTTAATGAAACAGGCTTCTGTACAATAAATCACTTTTTAACAATACACTCAAGCCGTCTACTAATATTTTTAAATTAACACTACTGGATGTAGCAAAACAAAATAATATTTCAGTGGCCAGCTGCTTTCTACGGACAGAGTGTTACATTCCAAAAATAGCCACTATCACGCAGACCCTATTTTTTCTTCCACTAATCTAGCGACTTTGCAACACAACGACATATATCTACGTGGAGAGTGAGTGCATTCCTGGTGAAGGGATCGAGTGGAATTTCAATGAGGCCGAGTGCAATCCCCTGGAGAACACAAGAAGTGAGGACAGTGTCGTCTTTTTTTTGTCGTCACAGGCCCAGTTCTCGCCTATAGTGCCCCAAGCATTTCATAGTAACATTAGCAGGAGTTTGTCAGCTTTTCCGAAGTTGCATGATTCGTTTTTTGAAGGTGCACTAAATTGTTGTTAGTGCCTATCGTAAGGGATTAAAAAATTGTTTAAAAAATCATATTTGAAATTTTGTATGGAGTTTTTAAGTTTTTAGTAAATTTAATATATATGTTTCTAATTACTATCTTGTTACATTTAAACCCAATATTATTTAAAAAAATGTATGATCTTAGAAAATAATCAAAAACATGTACACTTTCAAAAGGAGGCCTATTTTAATTCTTTTTAAGGGAATGTATGATTAAATATATAAACCAGAAAATACTAAAAAACTACACCTTTTTATATTATATTTGTAATATACATTTAATATTCATTGCAATAATAAAAAAAGGTTTTAAATTTGTAAATAATAAAAATTGGTTAAAGTTGATATTTGATATTAGTTGACAAAACATAAATGCATTGACGTGAAATTTCGCAGTATATAACTTCTTATTTCATTTGAGAAATTCGCACTAGTTGTCTCAGCCATATGTCTAGGGTACAACCAATTGTCTAAACTTCAATCTGCAGTACAATAAATTTGTATCGTCACCTTATTTGATCTAATTCCTGTTTTTACCTAAACTCCTAGATTTATAAACTGAGACAAACTTCTTAGTTGCACTCATTAGTGAGTCAACTCGTTAATTATATTCGCGGTGCTCTATTAGGTTCATACTAACTAAGTTATATTTATCCAATGCAACAGCATAGACATTATTATAACCTTACCCGAAGATTAATTTAAAATATAATTTATTTTGTTATTTTCTTATTTTTCTTAACAAATTTAGTATGTTAATATTTAAAAATGCAATATTTTTGCTCGCGTTTTGTTTCACATTTTCACGTACAATGGTATGTGGCTCAACGGTTTTAGCTATTTATTGGTGAATACACTCTAAAAAATTCACGCAATATCACAAAATATTACGATTTAAACTGTTTAACATTGGGGTAACTTTTGAGTGCAGTGATTCGATCGAATGTTAATTTTCATTGTGACAATGTCATGAAGAAAATGGAATACATTAATACATAAATATTAACATTAGTTTATTAATAATAAAAAGCAAGCTATTATAAGAAAGCACTATATATATATTGTTTAAATTAAACAAATATCTAAACTTATGGATTAAAAAAATATCAATAATTACCATCAGAAAATCCCGTAAAATCTTTTAATGTTTTTAAATAAAAAAATTAATTTTCTACATCACGATATGAACAGTTCAAGATATTTTGTATATAAATAATAATTCACCGTCAATAACAAAGTACAGCAATTTACTATGTTTCATAATTTTTTTTCACATATATATACGTAACAATGATTTATTAATATTACCATACAAGAAAGTTTTTTTTAAATAATTTTCTAACTAAATACCAAATTTGGTGCAATTTTAAAGAAATTAGAAATATGAAATCATCTCAAAAATGGTTACAATTAAATCATTTTATATCACATATTTTACATTATTTAGGGTATTACTTTTTAACTTTTCTTCTATATACTTTATAACAACTGTTATGACGATATCATTTTTTAATATTCTTATTAAAAAAATTAACAGTAAAATTATGGCATACATTACTTACGCATATTCATTTTTTGAAAAAAAAAAAAAATTAGACGTTAATAGTTTTTGATTACCTACTTAATCGACCTATTTTGCCCCTATATTTTCACACGATGTTCCACTATTGATAAATTAGCTTCACATGAAGTTTTATTGATTTTTAAAGTTTGGAATCTGAGCTGGAGTTCAGCAACATGTTAGCCTATGGTGCCAATTTTATAAAACTATATTTTGTCCATATCTTAAATAATAAAAAATCGATTTAATAGTTGTTTTACAGAATACTTAAGATTATTTACATTACAAACATGTATGGTTAAATTTGCTTATTATCAAGGTGCCAGTAATTTCGTGTGTAATGCAATTTATTCTTATAATAATAATAATAATAATAATACATAATATTACATTAAATAAAACGGTTGATGTATAGCCTACCGACTTAGTAAATAGAGTTTATGCAACATTAATATAATTTTTTTAAATTTTAATAGATTTTAATATTATAAGCTAACAAAAGTATAGAAATATTATTGTTAAAGGATGTTATGCATTCATTAAAAATTTTGTACATATTGTAATAGAGTTAGAAAAGTTATTTTTAAATATTGAAAACGTAAATAATGATATTGTTTAAGTAATTGATGAAATTTTAATAATTTAATATTACTCCCCAATTACTAATTTGTTTAGTAATATTTTATATAAATATAAAAAGTTACATATTATTATCGAAAAACAATGTTGCGAAAAAGGGAAAATTGTGAAAAAAACTCATATTTTAAATAACTAAATGCATTTTATATAATAATGTAGTGTACAAATAAAGGAATACGAATGTTTTATTCTGCTAGAGCGTACGAACATTTGTTACGCGCGTATACGAATTTTCAAAATTTCAAAACGCATAAAATAATGTTAATTAACTACAAATGTATAATTCAGTATATACAATATTAGCAAAATAATATATTTTCTCTATGTAATGCTGATATGTTTCTTACACCCATAGCTACACATCTGTACTGTCACAGTCATTGGATACGAGGAAAACATCACTTTGTTGTGCTTTATCAACGTCAGTCAAACAGCGCTATTAATAGAGTATTTACACTGGTAAGTTTTTAATGTAGGCCCTACCCTAAAACGTAAAGAGAGATCAACACTTTTTTTCTGCATTTAATCATCAAAAATGTAATTTTTATTAATTCAATAAAACGAATTTACTGCAATTATTTATATGCAGCTAAATGAACCTATACAACCATTATCTGGTTTTTATAACACTATACAATATGTAAACACTTATGTCAATTTCTAAGAAAAAATTATTAACAACTTTGAACTATTTTTTGATATGTCTAATTATTCGCACTTCTAAATTTTGACCTTACGAATATACATAAATTGGCGGCTACTTTATTTCTAAAAGTTATGGCGATTAATTAGATGGAAGCCATCATATTAGCACAACATTTTTAACTGCTTTGGGCTAATTCTCTTTTAACTGAAACTTGGTATATTTAGTTTCCCACCACATTCTAGTTTAAGCAGTATGTAAATTAGCTTGATGGGGAGGGTGGAGAAGGTACCAAAAAACAGTTAGTATGATGCTAGTACTGTTCTCTACTAGAGCATGAGCTGTGTGAACCGCTATTGAGACCTAACAGGGTCGAAACTGTATCATCCGGCTCTTCCCTTGTTTCTAGTAGTCCATACTAGTAATCTAAAATGTGCAGTTTAAATCTTAATCATATCATAGCGATTAATTCTATTAAATTTGAAATAAAAATAATCTTAGAAATAAGAAGTAGAAGAATATGTTGGTATCCAGTTCAATCATAATAGTTCATCTCAGATATTTTTGTCGCTAAATGAGAGTATATAGTCATTAATAGTATTTTTTAAACAATGAAACAATTTTCATATAAACAATCGATTAACAAATGAAAAAAATCAACAGAAATTGAAGAAGTCAAAGATCTGTGAGAAGTTCAATATACCACACTAAAAATGAAAAATGTATCAGAAATTTTATTTTTAATAATTTTTTCAATGAAAGTTATGCAAAATATTTAATATGCAGGGCTGTAATTGTTCCTCAAATTCCTCAGTTTTTTTAATTTCTTTGAATTACTAAAAAATTCCTCAAATTTTCACAAAAATCTAAGATTCCTAAAATTTGTACATTATAATAATAATAATGTTGTCTGTTGTATTTTCTACTTCAAATGGTAATGATTCATTTATTTATACATTTACATATTATGTTTAAATTCTGTTTATTTCTGCATTCGATTTCTAAATGACTTATTATTTATTCGTTTATGTTTTTCAAAAAATGCAATAATATTTAATTAATGCTTTTACTTTTATTAACTATAGCCCATATAGTGGTTTACATGTTAGCAAGTCGTCTTTGAACACACAGAAAACCCTGGATGTTTATTGGTCAGCAGTTTCCTTTTTTGAAAAATGCTTCTGTGTTTCTATTTTTCTGCTTGGACTAAATGTTCAAATGTTTCATTGTATTACCACATGGCAATGCTGATTCCTGAATGAGGCTTCAGTTAAAATAAGCAGTTTGTGACAGAAATGCATTGTTTTTTCTTAATCCGCCTTATTTGGAATTTTAGAAGTTAAGTATGCCATTATATTTTTTGATGGAGACCCTTTGTCCATTTTTATCACTATAAAGCAATGGTGCTTTCAGTTAAAGAGTCATTCCGAAAATAGAAAAAAGGCGTCACTGGCCAAGAAGATCAGTTCTTTAACTAGAGTGTTGCCGGAAACCAGTGCCACACTTACTATACGAATGTTTAAAAGTCAACTATAGTGGAAATGTTGGTGTCTTCATCAATTATTATTGATAGCACAGTTCGCATTTGAAAGAACTGGTATTAGTAGAAACCGGAATCAATAGCGGGAAAATAATGATTTAATTAAACTATCTCTTAGAATGGATGTGTTAGTGTGATGATGAAAACCATATTCTCTGTATTAGACTACTGTGCTTGTATTGAATCAAGAACCATTATCTATACACATCATATACATATGGTATACTGTATAACTATACAGCAATTTATGTAAATATAAATCTATGCACACCGTATAAAAATTAACAATTTTAAAATGCGTCTCCTGAAAAATGTCCAAAATTCACTTACGTCGGTTTGTCATTCCACCGACGATATGTGTAAAATAATGGTATTCTGTTTGTAGCATTTTTTATATCTGTTAGCCAAGTAAGGTGTACAGCCATTAGGCTATACAGTATATCTAGGATTAAATAAATACTATTTAAACTTATTGCTATCTAAAATATGTTTGCAACATAATTTTACTTCAATTTATTTTATTTTTAGTATATGATTGTCCTATTAATATTGTTATTATTAATATTCTATTGCATAATTTAAAAATAACTAAATCAAAATAACATATAAATATCTTAATAAAACATTAGCCCAAGCGGTAAATGTACAAAAGGCACACTTATTGTGTACATTTATCTCTCAGATTCTTTTCAATGTTTGTTTTATTATTTTAACATTTAATGTTTGAATATAGTTTTTGAACAGTTTTATAACTATTAATCAGGCAATTATTTTTGGAGAAAAAAATTATCTTTGGCTTATAATATAAGTTAACACCATTTTGAATTTTGAAAACATTATAACTTTAGCTATCACAACATGCTTTTGAAATAATTTAAACCATACTGTATAATATGCAACATTAAGAGAAAATGAACAGAGAGGTGAGAGGAATATGTATTATGTATTATGTAGTTGACTGTAGTTTATTTAGTTATTTTGATATTCTTCCAATTATGTTTAAGAAGTTAAAAATACTTTAAATGCGCGACTATAAAACAATATCTAATACGTGTTAATAATAAATATACATTTGTACAAACCATAATAAAAACTTCGGATACTGAAAATAAATTCCAGGATAATTATTAGAGTGTATAATCGATTCACAGTTAACTTACGATTTTTAAAATAAATATTATTTTTATTGTTTGGTAAACTGGTTTATAGTAATTCTAATAAAAAGTAGGAACCTTTAATTACAATTTCTATTAATTTAAATTGATTTAAAAGTGTTTGCTTACCATCATTTGGTCCCGGTGTTGATTCACACAAATTCTTTAATGGTGATAAATTTGGTAAAACCATTGTACTATTATTCATTCAATAGTTAAATCCAATTTAAAAGTAATGTTTGTAAACTACACGCTCGTATAGGGACATTTGCTGTAGGGATACGGATATTAAGGCTTGTGTAACAAAAATAATCTGTAAGCCAATAAACATTAGAAAAATCTACAACACGTATTGGAAAGACCAATCAGACGTGTAAAAATGTATATAATTTTTTTAATGTATATAGTGAATTTGCTCCAAAGTACTTAAAAAAGATTTGATGTCATATTTTGTATAGATAAACTGAAAAATATGATATGATATTATTATCATTATTTATATTTAAATTTTATAAATGATTTTTATAATTATTACGAAGGCGGATCTATTCATTTTAAGATGGGGTTGTTCAATCTTTTAAAATAACCTTTTGTTTGTTCAGTTAAGAATCCTGCCAAAAAAAGTAATTATTCTTCTTTTTGAAAAGTTTTGCATTATAATTCATACTTTTATTAGGTTTTTTTTAATCCCCGAACCTCACTTTCCTTTAAATTCGCTCCTGTATTACATGCGTAAATTATTACTATCAAAACATAATTATGGTTTTATTAAAGAATTCCTATTTCGAAGATAATATCCTATTTTATGAGGTCATTCAGAATTTTGTATAAGAGCGGGTTCGGAAAATTGACCCATAACATTAAGTAATAAGTATATGGTCAATAGATAATTATGTGTTTCAAAATACATATATGTTTAAAAATTGAGTATATATATGTTTGTATGTTTTTAAAAGACCTTCGAAAATTTTTAAGAGGTACTGTTCCTCATAAACCCTTGTAAGGTGTAAATATTTATCATACACCTTATTCATTTAAGAAATAATAACGTTTTACAGCAATCAATTATTAAATTAAATGTTGTAAAATAATACTCGAAATATAAATTATTTTAAATGTATATAATGTTTTGGATAATTCTAAATTAGTTTAATGCAAAATAATATATATTAAAATAAGTTATTGCTTTATGTTTATAGATATCCATATCCAAATTATACAACATATCCAAACATATCCAAATCCAAACATATCCAAATTACTACTTATGTATTTTTTATTATATATTCTATCCACGTACGAAGGGCTAATAAATCACATATCTTAAAAATGAGTACTTTAATATTATTAATTGGGGGCTCAGTATAAGAAACATATCCCAAATTATTATATAACTATAAATTTAAACAAAATGATTTTTAAAATTATTTCTGTATTTAAATTTGTTATTTTTTTGTTAATTTAGGTGTTTATTTCAGCTTTTATTTAGTTAACCTTTTAAAACTTATTTTATTTTATTAAAACATTAAATTACAATAGTATACTTAAATATGTAGGCTACCCAGGATAGTATAGATAGGTATAGACGAGTATATAGGAACCTCCGGTTGTATTTAAATATAGAATGGGTGTCCCTCCATAGTGAGAAAGACTTAACTAATTAGTTCATATAACACACCTCCTACAGTCACTTTTTTTTCATTTACAATGTGAACATTTTTCACAATAATTAGTGTGTTATCGAAGCAGACATAAGTTAATCAGCATATCGGTAAAATAAAATTCCCAGGGGCCCGGATTTTATCACCTTGGGTTCGCCACTGAAAATTTCTGCTGTTAATATTATTGACTATAATTAAGTCAATTATGTATCCACCGATAAAGGACTTCTTTCTTTTGTAAGTATTATCAGTAATATTACTGAAAATTTATAAGAATATCTATCTATATCTGGGCAAACAATTATCAATATTTTATCATACAGTTTAATATTTCAATACATTTGTTAAATATTCCTAAGATATTGCTATATAATATCAAAACAAAACAAAACACGTGTTGTTAAATTGTAAATTTATTTTTTAAAAGTAATGATGCGATAATTTATTGTATAAATTGTTATAATTTCACTAAAGGTTTATCTACCAGAGAACTTCGAGCAAAAATAAAACCACACGATCAGATGTGTATCTCTCTGATAATCTATGTCTTCGAGTTTCGCCGATGCACGTACTCCGGGGGTTCGACTTCTGGCGAAGGTATCGGAGAGTTGAGCTCAGCATTGGGCGGATCGAGATTGACCGGCGGGTAGCGAAACTGGTCCAGCGAGCATAGGACCACACCGCAGGGACAGTCGGAGAGCAGAAGGGGGCAGAGGTGACAGGCGCACCCGGTTTCGGTGATGGGGAGGGGAGGGCCCACCCTACTACGATCACATCGACAAAGCACGGTCTCTATTGAACTGGGTGTTGCGGGGCCGCAATTTTCAAGTGCTGCCTGGATAAAGACAAGCAGTTATATGGTTAAAAATAAGTATGACTAAGTGCGTAATATATATTACGATTTTGAACACTTAAACGCCAGAGGCTAGGATAAATACATTTTTATTAAATTTAAATTAAAAAAATTGATGTTGCGTCTAATATATTTATTTAACACTTCTTGATAATATTATTATTGAATATCTATCACTGTGTTATAGAGGTATATTTATACATGGTTAGTGTAAACAGATGTTAATATAACAGAACGTTTAAAACTATTTCGATAAAAATTGCCAATATATAATTTTCATACAATTTTTTTAAACAATTATTATTTTTATACGGCTAGGTAAATAATAAATTTAAAAATACATTTTTAGACACAACAAACTAATTAGTGACGCAGTTTTTAATACATTGTACTTATCTAAACTGTTTTACTTAAAAAATTATTTAAATTATTTCTTTTATGACATGGCATTGTCATATATTTTTTAATTTAAGGAAGGCGATATTTTAAAGTGAGTATTTTAAATATTGATCAATAATTTTATTTTAATGAATATTTGAAAATAATCAATATAATATGGAACATACCATTTTAAAAATTAAATTCAAGATTTGTTCTACCAATGCAGTTTGTTAATTCTTATAAATATTTGGTATATAGAAAGACTTTATACAACCTATTATTACTTACATATTATCTAACATAACTAATTACGATATGTAGACATATTTTAAGCAATCTTCATAGTTTTAAAAGTATTTATCAAAAACTGAATGTATTTTATGAAAACAAATTATTTTTAAAATGTCTGAAAAAACAAATTATGTATATAATTTTCACATATTGCTATGAAAGTAACTGATCAGATTTAGTTTATTTAATAGTTTAACCTAGACATTTTTTTAATTAAGGACATATATAAAAATATGCATTTAGATAAATATATATATTTAACATGAGCATATTATGTTAACCCTTCGTCGGTGGACATATTTTGCAGGTTTGGTCCATGTAGGGGGGTATTTCACCTCCTCTCCGTGGAAAAACAAACTTCCTATCATCCTATTAAGCTGAAAATTGATATACTGATACCTTCTAAAGACGTGTTTATTTGTTTTAATTTTCAAAACAATTAATCACTTAGTTTTATTTTTATAACTTGATTACGTAATAAAATCCATTTAATAAAACTATCCGAAAATAACAACATATTATGCTATATATTGACCCATATATGCTATAACTTTTGATCAATGCAACCAATTGACTTAATTATTTTTTAATCTGATTTCAGATCGAGAGATCTATAATAGTATGGTATAAAATTATTATTATACTACTTAAATAAATAAGCTATAAGTAGTACATATTCCATCTTAATAATATTTTAAATTGCTAGATATTTTTATTATTAATATTATCATTAAAGTTAAAGTTTAATGTGTATATTTTACAACAAAAAAAGTGTTTCTATTAATGTTGCAAGTTTTAGCTCCTAATATCATCGGCAAGTAAGAAAACCCATTTTAATATAAAATTTTATAAAAATTTAGTATAAAATAGTTGAAATAATTTTTTCTTTCTATGGCATATGTTACAATTTTCGAAATTATATTTAATATATTATTTAGTATTTTAGCGACTAAGTTTAAAAATCAGGGTCCTACATTACATCGTTCAATCAAAAACTTTATATCTTTCAATCAAAAATTGGTATACCTTTTTCCACGGACGAAGTGTTAACAAAAAAGGCAAAAACTGTTGTAGTTCGTATAACAACAAGATTTATAATCAATGCATAACGAACTAATTCTTTGCACTTTACAAATTTACTAAATGATTGTTATATTTTTGTTTCATTTAAATTATGACTTATTAACAATAAATAATTTATATAATGCGTGGTTTATATTATATATATCCATTATTTAAATCATGCCAAACCTCTCATGAAACAATCCGCCAAAACATATAATAATAATAATAATTATTATTATTTTTTCATTGTTTTCATTTGTTTACAATTATGGTCAAATTTACATAGAAATTTCTAAAATAACAAAATTAATATTTTTCAAATAGATTTTAGACTATATATTGTATATATCAATAGTTCTTAAAAAATTGAGCTAACAATTTGTTATGTTTACTGCATATACTGTAAAGAATAAAGAATGTTAAAAATGTTCACTTTTTTGTTGCTGCTTTGGTGGAAACAGGTTAACACAAATTGTCCATTTTGTAAACGGTCAATATTTGGTCGATTCAACATAAACAAATTCACAGGTTTCTGCAAAATATTTTAGTGTCGTTATAACCAAAAGAATACCTAATGTAATAATAATTTAATATTTATATTATAGAATTAAGGTACACCACGCCTCGTAATGCTAATTGAAATCCTGTTATACTGTGCACCCTACCCTATTAAAATTGTAGTAACTTATAGAAAAATGTACAATATCCGCATTAATATAACTTAATACAATACAATTAAACTTATATGGTTAAAAATAATATGGTATTAATATGTTTTTACTAACATTCTAATAAAATGAAAGCACACTATTTTTTTAATAACTCTGGTGATATCGTGGATAATAAACATGTATACATGTGTTAACAACCATATATTTTTATGACGAAAACAATTAAAGAAAATATCTGTTTTCAAAATGGTGGCGCATGTTTGGTTGCCTCAATTAACGTTGAAGTTATGTTTGTCTGATAAGAATAATCATTAACATAGACATCTTTACTCTACAGTTTTTATTGCTATATATATATATATATTTATAATACTTTAGATTTTACTGTTTTAATGTTATAATCTAATTGCTCTTTTAAGTGAATTCCGATGAACACTTAACTTAATGTAGTATTTGGTAATATCACATCAATATATTCTACTTAAATTTGAAAACGATTTCCCAGTAAAAGAGTAGGATATCAATTCACAGTTTGTGATGTTTAAGATTTGCAAACCTTATTGATCATTTATTTTCAGTTTTTCTTTATCATAAACTCCTTTTCTTTTATTGCTTTCAACTTTACCCACAAATTGAAAATAAACCTATATACATTGATTTTATAATTGATAAATAGTCTCCTGAGAGATGATCCTAAAATAGTCTATACAGTTACTTGCATATATCTGTATTTTCTTCTTTGAAAACTGATGGTAGAACAAGATTGATTAATGATTAAATAAAACAGTTTCTACTTCATGTAGAGTGTGTTGTAGTATATATACGGATTCAAACATACATACATAATTATAGCCTATACACATCAAATATATATACAGTTCAAACTTAAAATTTATAGGGAGTTAAAGCGGGAAAAAATTACGGATATATATAATACACATATGCTATTCTAAATTGGGTGTTTTAATGCACTAGTGTAATCACATAACATTTACTTTTAATGTTTAAATCCTAGACAAACTTTTTTGTCTTATCTTTTTTGTTTATTTTATTATTAAAAGACTAAAATATGTATGTAATTTAAACACTATGTAAATTATAGCGTAAGCATTAAAGCTGTTCAGAAATGAACTTATTAATCTATTATTAGGTGCAGAATTACAAAACGTACCAATTTTTTGGTATTGGAGGAATCACTTTATTAAATAAATAGACTAAGCAATAAAATTTTTATGTTGATAGTGGAAAAATAAATAAGGATATTGTATTGAAAAATATATTCAAAAACACAGTAAAAAATACTTTTCTGAATAGAAGGTGAAATTATGACGTCACTATTATCAATCCACACTATTGAATAATTAGTTTTATAATACTGCTACATTTGACTAAACATTAATGCACAAAAATTATCAAACTCACTAAAAAACTCATTATAATAGACTTTTTGATGTGAACATTTTATACTTGTGTACTAAAAAAATTATGTATGTTATATTTATTTTTTAACTGTTTAAATACGTTATGTTTGAACCATTCCTTACTTTTAAAATTCACATTTTGCGAAACTGAATGCGATATTTTTTTAATGTTATTTACATATTAAAATCACCATTTTCCTACCTTGTATGATTTATATTGTTAAAAAATGCAATAATAACTTAAATAAATTACTTTTGAATTAGAATGGATTTCGGAATTAGCATAATATCCCAATTATTCACGATTTATTTGTTTCATGAAGTAAACGCAAAATATTTTTACGTTGGCGTATTGAATAATGTATATCAAACCCATAAGTTAAATGTTAACATGTGTTTAGTACTTTGAAATACAAACGCATCAAAGAAATATTTTAGTAAAATAAGCCCCCAATTAAGTTAGCCATCGTCCCAAAATTTATTTATTGTTACCCCTTTAGAAAAATAGTTATTTAACTTTGAATTTCAAAAAGCTACAAAATGTAGCTAATGGCCGGATAAGGGCCGAAAACTATTTTTTTGTATGTTCAGTTCAAAGATATTAATTCAGCACAATATTTTATTTATTAAAAGGGAAAATAACTAATTTCAACTCAGATTAAAAACACAGAGAAGTAGCATACGTTACTGATATTAAAATATTACAGATTCGAATATTTTAAATTGTAAGACAGAATATGCAAAAAATGTCGATTTGTTCCTGGCAATTTTATTTTCTAGATTATCAAATGATTATACTTATAGTAATAGAGGGGGAAATGCTTGTCAGGTTAATCCGTAAGGTTTTAAAGTAATCTCTGTGGTTTAACCTACCATTTTTATACATTTTTGATTAGCTTTATTGAACAAATTGGCAAAAGTAGTATGTTCACAAATTTCCCTCGCAATCTGAGGATTTGATAATGCAAACACGTCATTATGAACAAATTTAGGCGAGTTGCTGAACACTCGATAAACACAGCTGTCTGCCAGGGAGAGAGAGATTCGAATCACCAGTGTCTTAACCGACTAGACTATCTCATCCCCATATAAATAAATTGATTAAAATTGCAAGTGGCTGTGATTAACACTTGTAATTCATGTTATTATAGTATTTATATTTTATTTGAATATATTATATTTATAAAAAAAGTTAATACACCTACATTAGGCTATATAGAATCTTATATTCGTATTTACTGAATCGGTGTGGAATTAATGTTCACAATAATATTTATTTTATAAATAATTTTTATTCGTTGAACCGGGCGAAACCAAGAGAGTAATGTCGAACTAATTAATATTATTACTAAATGTTACTTTTTAAAAATTTATTAAAATATAGTAATTATTTATTAAATATATTATTGGAAATAATATTTTTTAAATTTGAAATAAGTGTAAATTATTGATTCCCGGCTTCATTGAAATGAAATATGTTTTTGAATAAACTTTTAGCTGTTTAATGAAATACGTCAAATCTGTTTTGTGGTATTAAATATAATAATTAAAGAAAAATATATGACATATCGCTTTTACAAATATTACATGCAAATTCAAATATAAATTAGAGAATTTAATGTTTAAAATAATTAAGTACTTCCATGATTCGGTTGGGCCTTCGTCTTCCATTAAGGATTATAAGCTCTAAGCTCTTTCTCCACTTCTTGATCGGCAATATATATATATATATATATATATATGTGTGTGTTATAAACGTTAAATAAACACTTAACCCTCGCCTGGCACACATAGGGACAGTGTTCCACTTTATTCAGGTGGCTTAGCAACAGTTTCCATGATTAACGTTACCGGCCGGACAAAAGTACTAAATTTGGCATGTAGTTTCTTTTCGGCCTAGCTATCGATTTTATCCATGGAACCCACTTGATCGGTTCTGATTTTCCAAGATGGAAGCCAAAATCCAAGATGGCCGCCTTGGAAAAATAAAATTTCGTATATGTGGCTGTGAAAACCGGATATGAACAAATGAGGTCTCAATTCAGGGGTTTTTGGGGTCACTGAAAACGATGTTGGCCATGGCATTTTGCTCAGGTCACCCATTTCCAAGATG
>JAUZND010089395.1:0-15305 GCA_034780555.1 Coelogynopora nodosa
TAGCGGCACATTCACCCACCCACATGGGCGGGACATCAGCTGGTGTAATCTCATCACGTGGACCAAAAATGGATCGGTGTATTTTCTTTTATTGATTGAATGGAAAATAACTGTACGCCTTTTGTGCGAATCAATAAATTTCTGATATGAAATTTTAAAATTAATTTCTCTGGAGTGATTCATAAATGATTCATGAGTAAATAATACATTGTCATTTTTTAACGTAGACTAGACATTAAGGTAACAGCTAAGTGGTATTTTATAAATTTGACGATATAAATATTGATTTTACAACAGTAGTGTTCTAGACTAACAAAACAAACAATTATTCCTCTACATTTTTTATACATAACGTTTTTTTTATTATTCATAAAAAATATTTTAGAATATAATGAAATATAAATATTAATTATGTAAATTGTACATATTACTGTAGATTGTAAGGAGTGAATTTGGTGAAAGCAGAAGATTATAAAAACAATATGTCAAAATATATTTTGAAAGGGTTGAATAAAAAAAATTGATTTTCCCTCCGCTGTTAAAAGCATTGATAAAAAGAAAATGTTTGTATTCTTTATCAATCTCGTAAATAAAATATCTATCAATAGTGTCACTGTTTATAGCTATCCATTGATGTATTTAAATAAACAAAGCTTTTATCTTCTGAAATAATTTATTTAAATCTAAATGACATCACAGCTTAAGAAATCAAACAGTTTTTTTTTCTTTTGTCCACATTCAGTTTGAAAACAAATAATTATAAGCATCTGCTTTAAATTCGTTCTTATATTTTTCAATTAACTATTCAAAAAGTTTTTATTTAATAAGCAGTGTTCTCTTGACCCGAAAAACATATTTGATTTATTAATATTTTGAGAAACATGATATTACGGCAAAGTGGAGGTTAGTCTGCTTTACGAATGGGAACTAAGATGAGATATTACGAACAGCTGTATTTCCTTTTTTGTATCTGCTAGGTCATGTTGAGACTAAATTCTTTCTCTTAATCAGGACATTCGCCGAAGTATTTCTATTTTCATAAATAAGCTTACTGAAACATATAGTTAAATTTTTTCAAAAAAGTATTAATGAAAATGTTTAATGTTATATATATATATATGATTTATAGAAAATAAATTAATTGCTTTTAAATTATAAGTACATAATCTATTTAGGATTTATTTTCAAAACGATACAAAAAATATTAATAATGGAATAATTTGTAAGATTTATATTAGAAGGTTAATAGAATTATTTTATAGCCGCAGTAAATATATAAAATTCTGTGTTGAAATCTGAACAATTTCAAATTGAATCTTGATTAACAACTGCGTGTATACAATTATTTTGTATTTTTTGTGAATTCTTTTGTGTTTTTGTGTCCTACTTCACAGTTTTTATTTGAAAACTATGTTATTGAAAGGAATCCTTTATATTTTTTATAGTAAACATAAAAGAGATCTGTGGCTGTTTAATAATATATAATCCATGGATAATTAAAATTTATTTTAATTATTTATTTCCTAATTACTCACTCAGCATACTCAAATGTCGAACTGAATATTGATTTTTGAACTTTGGATAGCAGGCCTATATATTATACTCACATCATATGTTTACTATTTATATGTAAGTCACATGCAGCGTGGACTGTCAGTGGAATGCCTTGTTTGCCTGATGATATATTTTATACTGTAAATAATTTATGCTGTGCTCTGGCATTGAAAGGTGATTTATGGATGTCGTCAACATATTGAACCATATTGTATAGATTGAGCAATTGTCTATGTTACCATAACATTGTACTATTTCTGATAATAATATATACATTGTATAAAGTATAGCTGCAGCCATTGCCACACATCTATTGGATGGATGGAAGCATAATAGAAAAAACGTTGAAGTTGGATACACAAAATTATATTTTTAAATATAAATTTAAGTTATAAACATATATTTAAACAGTATATCTTAAGAATGATATAATAGTGTGCAATTACTAGTAGGGCCTATTTGTATGTACAATTTAACTATCTCCTATGCGAAAAGCAAGAGCCTTTAGTTGTCATTCATTATTTTTAAATAATTAAAACTAACTGTTTTTATTATCAATATTTACCCCGTAGATAAAATACATACGATATATGTTGTGTTCATTTATTTTTTATATATTATATTTTAAAATGTATGAAACTTTAAATTAAATTTACCATATTTAATTAATCAATATAATAGATTGGATAAACTTATACTTTTAAATAAAGATACACGTATGCCATGGAGCCATTTATGTTAAAAAAATATTATTTGATAACAATTACTTGTATCACGCAACAAATAAAATGCGTTTCATATGA
Organism: Coelogynopora nodosa; assembly: GCA_034780555.1. Taxonomy (NCBI): domain Eukaryota; kingdom Metazoa; phylum Platyhelminthes; order Proseriata; family Coelogynoporidae; genus Coelogynopora; species Coelogynopora nodosa. The sequence goes on from JAUZND010089395.1 coordinate 2,358, forward strand.
TAAATGAACACATTTCATTATAAAATAAATCAACTTTGAAGTGAAACACAAGTTCTATAGTATAATTTGTAAAACTTTAAATTTATCCTACAATATATAATAGATATTTAATAAAATCTATACATTATATTATAATATTTAAATTTTGTCATTATTTTATTAAATATTTCTGCTGCTTTTCAGTGTGGCAGATAAATAGATTAAATTTTAAACTTATTATAAAAACTAATAACCCTTCTAAACTGAGGTATCTGTATTAAGTACAATTTAAGGTTTTTTCTATCAGTCTAATTATTATTTATTTCTGAACAAATGTATATATATATACATATATATATATATAAATATATATATTATACCATATTATTTGCAAACTGGTTTTATCCAAATAAATAGTGCCATTGTCAGGATGAGGCAATCGAGGCAGCCCCAATAACAAAATGTTATGCGCCTTCTTGAAAATAATAAGCAATATTAGTAATATATAAATATATATTTATCAATAGCCACTTCTATGTTAATGGGTTAACTCCCATTAATGAAGTAAAAATAAATTTTAAAATATATTTTATAAAAAAATTAATTTGTGCTCAAATATGAAGAGAATAAAATTCAAAGATACATAAAATTAAAAGATATATGATGTTTTTTCGTATATCTCTACATAAATTAAATTTGGTTCTTACACACTTGACCATCTCTAAATTTCTATAAAACTAACAAATATTTCTATTAAAAGGCAAAACATTCGAAAAAGTATTTAAAAAACGTTCTAGGAGTATCTCTGCAAACCCTTTTTACTGTTATTTAAAGCGTAAATTTATTTAAAATAATACAACCCAAAAACATGCCCGCACTTTTCGGATTGGATCTCTTACACGTCTGCATATCACAAGTCTCAAAAAAGTTATTCTATACTATCATAATAATCTTTCGCCTCCACACTATGAGCAATTTAGTTTAACTAGGTGACCTTCTGAACTAATACGATATCGTGGGTTAATATCACAAATATAGAAATAAATCTTTAACATTGCTAAAAGAAATAGAATGAAATTAACGTTTTGCAAGTTAATTTTTCTAATGTATTATTTTTTAAATTACATTTGATATTCTGTCAGACGGTATACAGACGTATAATTGAAACAATATTTATGTATTTGTTTTATTGCAAAATCTCTATTTGCAATAACAAAATAATTCACTTCAAATATATATATATATATATTAATGTGCTTCAGTTGTCCCAAACATTGTTAAAGTGGATTTCAAAATATGGCAACGGGCCTGTTTACTCCTCATTGTGGTACGCTCCCCTTTTTACTGGTCACCCCATATAGATGACTTACGTCGGCGGTACCGGTATCCAATTGCTTTTGTAACTGTTCTCCTTCCGTCATTTCACGAACATCACCATTTTCGAGACGAATCTCGTTCGGTCCTAGGGGAGGCAATTCTGGCTGCGGCATTTTGAACTTAAATATTGCAAAATAAAATGTGTAGTTGAAAAGTTTATCAAAATATTTGACAACTCAAGATGTGGATGTTTGCACTGTTTAAGTCAATTTACGTAAGGAAATCTTTTTTATCACAGACCACTTAGCCAAAATCCATAATTGATTAATTCACAATGGATCTCTCTCACTTCAAATCACAGCCGATGAATCCAAAAAAAGTAATAATCGATTCGATAGAGTCTCGAGTAGAAAATCCTCTAGAATATACAGTTGTCAATTGGCCAACACTGTTCAGATTTGATGACAATGTGTCAGTTATATATAGTGACGCAATCAACGGTGCTGCCACGGTGCAACCAGCTCAACTCAAACATTGGGAGAAAATCCCATTGGTTGAAATGTTCTACTTCTATCAGGCTGGATCTCTCCCATTATCTCTCTATAGTTGGCTGGTGGGTTTCATCTTCACTTGAGCATTGATCTGCTAGTTAGTTTAACTATTAGTCCCCTTTCTATTCAATTTCTACTCTTTCCAGACCCTTATTTCAATGTCAGCTTTCCGAGAAACATTGACAGAAGTATCAACATTGTCCTATTTCACTACGCCTAAAAACAATGAACACTTAGAATTTCTCTTACCTTGTTTCCCAGTTTCCGCTTATATTTTATAGAGACATCACATACTCACAAATATTGTTCGGTTAAGCACGCTATGAGTAAATCACGTGGTTCAGTTCGATTTAGCTAGATTGTATTATAAGGAAAATACACCAGTTCCCGGTATATTGTATTGTGATAAAACAATTTCCAATTGTCAAACGAACAATACAGCAATAAGTAAGAGACTAAATAATTAATAAATCCATTCGTATAATTGGAATTCCTTTCTATTATATAAAAGCAACATTTCAGCCTTCCTTTATTTGCACAGAGATGTAACTAAATGGAGATGTTAAACCATATAACTAACTTTTGTTTGGTAACAGTTAACATGGAATTAAAAATCTTATTGTTTTGACATAAGAAATACCCAATTAAATATAACATTTATTGTAAACTATAAAGGCTACAAATAAGTGAGTTATAACTTGTCAGTTAGTAGTTGCTTTATCATATAGCCGAAAGCATTTTAATCAAGATCTAATATCCATCGCCGTGTTTCTTAAATCAATAATTTTTAAACAGAAAATTTCCCTTTGTAGCAAATATTTTTTAGAAAATGATTTCGAATAATTACCTAAATTAAAAACTTTAATAACAGAGTAAAATCCAAGAATAACAAAAATAACAAAAATAACAACAGTCCTAAAACTCTCAGAATCTAAATTTTAATCAGAAAATATATAACATAATTATTCAAGTGATACACTTAAATTGTAGCAACCATTTTAATAAATTAGCCTATAACATTGCATAAAACAATACATAATAATCAATTAATTTGTACAAATAAAGCATAATTTTTATAAACAATTCTGTCAACATTATGTATATCTATTTTTATTGTTTTATTTAATACATTATTCAAACAGTCACATGATCATTAAGCAAGCGGAATATAATCTTTATTTTCATCAAGTTATAATCTATAATATAAACAAAACACGAAAAGTTTTCTGTCTAAATAAATAATTAAAGTTTTAGCGATTGATGTTAATCAACCATATCAATCGATTTTTAAATGTGATAATATTTACAATTTTTTGTAAGATTGACACTGAAGATCATTTTATATAATTCATTTATGATTAATATTTTTGATAGTCATGAATATTAATCTTTATCAACAAATGGGCACATTTAAAAAATGTCGCATGGATTTGAATTAAAAATTATAAAATTATAAACATTTTTCAACCACATTTCTTATCTTTTAATATTTATTTTCCTTAATTAGCCTATGTATATCATGCCTATGTATATCATGTCTCTGTATGTCATACCTCTGTATTTCACGTCTCTGTATGTCATGTCTCTGTATATCATATATGTGTATGTCATGTCTCTGTATATCCTGTCTCTGTATATCCTGTCTCTGTATATCATGTCTCTGTATATCCTGTCTCTGTATATCATGTCTCTGTATGTCATGTCTCTGTATGTCATGTCTGTATATCCTGTCTCTGTATATCATGCCTCTGTATATTATATCTCTTTTTAACATATGATATATTATATTATTACTATGCATGCCATTACTTTGTATGCCATGATCCTGTATGACATACTCTGTATTTCATGACTCTGTATTTCATGACTCTGTATTTCATGACTCTGTATTTCATGACTCTGTATGTTATTATATGTATGCACTCATAAAATGTACATAGTATATTATACATACATTTCAAATTTTATGTAATAGTGTATTTTATATTTAAGTATTGTATGTTATTGTGGGCATTATGAAGTACTTATCTACGTTGCCTATTGATTTTTAAGATTGATAATGTCTAATGCTTCAAACAATTGATATATAATCATTTTGTTTGAATTTAAAATATTTTCACATATTTTAAATATGAGTCTATTAATGTATAATGCTTTTATTAATGTTATAGTGTTTAAGCAAGTTATCCGAAATAAATATAATATAAGTTTTAAATATCGAACTTATTTATTCTATATTATTGTATTATATAATTAGGAATTCAACTGTTTTAATAATTTTATTTTTATTATATTTTCTGGTCATATTACTCTCAAACATTCTACTTCCATGTGATCCATATAATTAAGTGGATGTCTTAAAAGTTAGGTTATTTTTTATTTTGAGATAAAATATTTCGCCGATAATAAAACGTTTTCCAGCCCATTTTTACTAAATAATTATGTGTGTTAACAACACATAACCAATAAACGTTTATTCTATAATAAAAGGCATGAGTTTAAAATAGGATGAAACAAAATGTATCGAGCGTAGTCTATTTATTTCGATCCTGATGTAAAAACTTTTGCTAATTTTTTATTGAAAAGTAGCTTTCACTTTTTATAATACTATTGTACATTAATTTTAATATGTTTGATTAATAGCTTTTCTCGAGGACCTTGATCTCAAGATTTCATTGCGTTGGGTAGTTGTAATAAAAATTACTGGCTTTTCGTCTCAGTTAGGTTAACAAATTTTTAACTCAATCTTATTTTTAAATAATCATTACAGTTTCGACAGACTGACTACACAGACTTTAAGATTAATCCGATTATAAATGCACCAAAACGATGGAAATCACGAGAGAAATATTCCTATACGCGCTATATAGACAATTCTGAGCGGCTATATATACCCTTTCAAATTCAGAATATTTTCCAGAAACTTCCTCTATGAGAATTAAAATTCTCTTTTAAGATTCGATAGACAAATGTGTTCCTGAACCCTGGTTTATATCTGTCAAGGTTAAAATTCGTAATATCCTTATTCGAAAATCTCTTTTTTAATTTGACATGTTTTACCATTTTGAGTTATTCATATTATAAATTTATAAGATAAAGCAAGAAATTATGACAGAAAATCATTGCTGGAAAATGATTGCCAAAATTATTCGTTGTTATAATGTTAGTTTATTTATTACCATCAACTTGAAACAAAAATGAAACTTTAACGAATTAAAGAGGTTAGTGAACAATATTCAAACATAAAAATTCGGATATTAGAGGCTACTTAACCGCAAAAAAGATTGATACCGACTTTTATATATTTCTGTTTTCATTATCAGCAAATCCCTTATACGAAATCAGGCAAAAATTTTGTAAAATAAAATAAAGTATTTGGGCATTAACAAAATCAATTGTAACTAAACCGTATTCGTTTTTGGTTAAATTTTGAGAAGAAAACATCTTAAGATAGATTATGAGAATATTTTAAACAATAAGGATTAAAAAATTCAATTATAGAAGGCAACAGTGAAATATACATTATGTAATTTAATTGTAGCATTAGTTGGCCTGGACGAATTAAGTAATTTACTTAATTATTTTTCTACTGTAAACGCTCACTCCACAATCAAAATTTTAAAAGCATTTATCTAGAGTCGACATTTCGATCTCATTAAGAGATTAATATCAAGATAGAATTGTCGGGTTTTTTCTTATTGGTTTACTCTAGCGAATTGGCTTTAGAATTATACAATTACCCTTTTTGTGTTCAGTGTATTTAGTGTGATACTCATTTAGCTGAAGAGTTCATCGTATATGCTTGGCCTGTTCTGTAAATACGGGATTGTTCATATTTTGTGTAAAAATTGTTTTATATGCGCAACTACCCACGTGATAACTGATAAATTTTTGATTATTTAATTAAGAGGACATGCATTTTTATTCTTTATTTTTATTTATTTATTGTTAAGTTAATCTAAAAATGACCTGATATACGATTGTCTACTTTTTCGTTTCTAACATCTGCGTAGGACCATTTATTATAAAGGATGTATAAATCGTTTTTAAAATATTTGATATACTTTTATAACATTTCTACAATCATTATATAATATTAATCTGTGTTTTATATTCATTCAGTTGGTATACAAATCACATGACTTCCACTTTTGATTTTACATTTTCGCTGTTTTAACTTTACTTTACTAATAGTTTTCTGTATTAGATTTTTTCGTTAAAATACAAATGTTGATAAATATTCACTTCAAATCTGTGTTATTTATTTGAGAGAAGTTACAGTGAAATATAAGATTACATTATGTAATACAGTTTATGATAATAATTGAAAACTACACTATTAATTATATTAAAATGGGGTTTCGATTATTTTTAGAAAACATGTTAGCCTAGCTGCCATATATTTTGGTTGGTTGGTTTAAAGGGTGATTTTTCTGTTACTCTGAGTAAGGTATTATTTTTATTGAAGCTTATTCAATTCGATACAGTAGTTTTAAAACTTATTTATAATAGTTCATTGTAATAGTTGAAATACTTTTCAATAAAAACTTCTTCTTATCCCCTGCAGACCTTGAAAGAGAAGATAATATTACGCTCACTTTTAGTGTAACAATTATTCATTCAATTGAGTTGATATTTTCAAAAATGTGCTGCATATAAATTGTTAAGATTTTTCAAATTTTGTATGTAATAACCAGTAACGCGTCCTGGAATATGTGGCTGACATCATTAATAGACTTTTAAATATTTTATTAAAATTATGTTCAGTATTTGTATGACTATGTCGAAATCACATGAAAATATTATCATCAAAGTACACTGAATGTTTAATTAGAAAGTACTTTATTTTGTAGTATGTCATTTTGTACTTATAAAACCAGTTATATTTTAATACGTTATTGGTTAAAAATATATTTTTTTAAACTGTATTGAAATAAAATAATATTTCAAACTAGATTAATATAAAACTATATTTATATTTTATTTTTAAATTTTATATTTTAAATTTTAAATTTTAAATTTTTAAAATTTAAGCAATGATTCCAAATATAAAATATATATAAAAAGTATGAAAACCCATAGTAAGGTTTAACCAGTATGAGTAGTATGGAAAGGAAAATTTCCCGCTCATGACACCCCCTCCCCCCACATAAAGAAAACCAATGTAGCAAGATGTTTGAAAAAAGCACTTTGTAAGTTTTGCTTATAGTAATGAACAGTCCAATTTTCAGTTCAATTTTCAGCTATTGCAGTGAATGGCGATCTTGTTTGCGTCCACTGACGTATCATATGAACCATGCATGTTGTAAGTTATAACCCATTGCAATGCTGTAACAATGTTGTATGTATTACTTTGAGCTTGTTTATTGTAATGTTAGTATCATTATTTGATAAAAATATTTGTTGTTCGTATAATCTAAAATGAAATATACATTTTTAAAGTCAATAAAGAAGTCAATAAAGAACAATTTTGTGAATGCAAAAACTTTTTGGTTATATTAATGTGAAACATATCAGTAGAGTGGATAAAATAGCAATATATAAAAAGGTAACACAGAAATACTTTCATGTGGTCAATAAATAATATGGAAATATAGATCATTAAATTTGTCAAAATCGTCATCACCAACATCACTCAATGAGTTACCATTTGTGTCCAAAAATCACGCACTCTGTTGCCAAAAATAAACTAAAATCGTTTGATACTTTCGCGTAGAACTGAATTTTATGTGACAAAATGAGTATCTTCTTCAATTTTTTTGATTGACCACTTCTTCAATTTTTTTGATCGACCACTTCTTCAATTTTTTTGATTGACCACTTCTTCAATTTGTTACATTGCATCTTCTTTTTCATATAATTAATAGTTTAATATATTTCATCATTTTGTCCATTACTTTGTGTTTCAAATTTTTTAAAGGCAATTTCTCCTGTAGGTTTTTCTATTTCTTCTTATAGAATTGTAGACAAAAATTACTTTTTTCCTCATTCGTTTCGTTCTCCATCGTATCCTTCATCGATAAGTATTGATGTTTCATCCTCTGATTGTTTGTTTATCACAGAGTGATTTGAGTTTGTTTTCTTGTTCAACATTCTGTGTTGGATAATATCCGTGCAATATGGCAACTTTGGAAATTTAGTTTCTTCGGTATCTGTGTAAAATGATGTCCAATTGTATTTTTAAATGTATTTCGCGTCAAATGGTAGAAGAGTCGACAATAACAAAATATCTTTGATCAAAGTAAGCTCTCATGCGTTAAACAATACTTTATGTACACGTAGTAAGATAGGGCAGTTATTATTCATGATTAAAACTTCAACAGACATATATGGTGTTTATATTTAGTCTAGTTGGTTGTATTTAGTTTCTATTTTTGGATAATTATATCTATTTATGATTTATCCCTTTCAAAATGTCGTTTTATAAAAATAATGAAAAATATTATACGTAATTTATATGAACATAGAATAAGGTAGACCATTTTTTATATTCTTTTACAGTGTCCATTTTGTTCTACATTGTTATAATTATTTTTGTTTGATCATATATGTAAGTGAATTTTCAACAAATTATCATGAAATTTGATCATTGTGTGTGTTTTCTATTCATTTAGATGGTCCGCCACTTGATTCATTTACAATATATATTAATGTATATATTCTTACATGTTAGGAATATTTTATCTTATATTTTGGTATTTAGAATATCCTTTTTAATACTATTTGGTCATACAAAACGTAAAATTTGATTAATAAAAAATTACTTATATATCGTTTCGCACAAAAACATAATATATTAATATTCTTCTGATAAATAAAACAGTTTATAAATTTTAGATGGTCTTTTGCAGATAACATTTCTTTCTATATTGTCATATTTGTTTCTGGATGGTAATATAAGTGAATTTAGACGAAATTATCCTGAAATTTAATCAATCCGTGTTTATTTTTTTCATTAATTTAGATAGTCTACAATTTGGTTCGTTTGGAAAATATATGTTACTCCCTTTCTATTAAGTTAATTGAATGGTAAAATAAGGTAGTAAATTGTAGGGTGTAAATGAATTCGCGCGATTGCATACGCTCATTACTATAAGATAAATTACAAAATAAAATTTTCAAAAATGTTGCTCGTTGGTTTTCTTGTGTAAATTCGATTTGTCATATTCATTTACTTTTACCGCAGAGACAGATTTTTCAATTTTTTTCAAAGATTATCAATAAAGTTATAGGCAAAAACGTGATTTAGGCACAATTTTGCGGCCTTAAATTATGTTTGAAATAGAATTTGACATTATTGACTAATATATTAGACCCGGCAAGTATAGACATGTATTGTCAAATGTAGCGAGAGGGTCCAAATACGGTCGTTCATGGTAAGATGTGTAAGAATCAATACGTTATTTCCGATCACCTCCTAAATAGCTAATTCGAACTCAACGTCATAGATTTACTCGGAAACGACCTTGACCTTGTTGAAATAGGCCTAGAAAGTCATAGAAACAGTAAATATATAATTTAGGGGGGTTCAGGGGGGTTTTAAGGTGGGGTCAGGGGTCAGAGGGGGGAAGTGGAGGAATGATTTCATTTTTCCATAACTCCAAATATGTTTGTAATTATTTTCGTAAGTGTATGTCACTATTAACATCACTTTACGACTTTCTATCATTACGTGAAAATGTAGATCTTCTCTAGTGCAGTAATGATATTTATGGTCGTTATGTTTCATTGTTATATTGTTAGTTAAAATACAAGCATATTATGTGATTGTGTTAGAGACTATTTTCGTATATCCTAAATTATAAATCTTGTCTTTAGTAGAATGTTTCAGAAAATTCATTAAAATTAGAGTAGTGATAATTAATTAATTAAAATCAATGAAATTATCAACAAAATTATATATTAAAATATAGTTAAAACCATTTCAGACATAATTGCGAATTATATGACATATTTTATATTATTAATCTATAATAAAGATTAGTATACGAAATAACAGATAGTATATAAAATAATGTTTTTACGCGGTAAACAACAGTTTAAATATACGTTTTAAACAAAACAAATATTTACTATACTCAATTTGGCCTTGATTTTAAAAAAATTAAAAATTTCTGTAAAATAGATAAATTTTTACATGAACACGAACATATGAATTAAAATTTATGAAAGGAAAAGATGACAAAATTCACAAAAAATCACAAAAGATTCACAAACAAAAATTATACTTTGCGAATATATTTAGCATATATAAGCGATTTATAACATAAACATTTGTGAACATAAAGCAAAAAAAATTCTGTAAATACGTACAAATATTATATAAAATCATGGCAGAGTAGTTTTCTAGAAAAGTCAAAAGTTTGTTATCTCTGAATGATTATCGCATTTATTTATATTTTTTATTCTTTTCATTAAATCAACTCCAGCCGCAATTGCACGAGTTTCGTAAGCTTTTTGATATAAAGTTTCTACCTAAATTTCTAAAAGTGCATTTCTGAAATCGATTTGCACTTCTTGGAAATTTAATGATCTCACTTGTCACTCTTCATCCCAAAGTAGCGGACCGTACAACCAATTTTTAACCTGGAAACTACGCTGTAGGTAATTTACGTCATATTATATTTATATTTACCGTACAACCAATATATTTTTTTTGTGAATTTTAAAAGTATAGCTAGTTATTGTTTTAATTTGTTTCGTGACTGTTTAGTAATTTGAAATATAATTATTTTATGTGCTTGGAAATTTCAATAATTTACAGAACTATCAAAATATGTAAATAAATGATGACTGTATAGTTATTGAAGTTTAAAATGTGTGTTAGATGTTGTGCTGGTACCATATAATAACGGTACGTGAATGTTTTTTATATTTAATTGTACCTACTACAAGTTGATCCTTAAATCACGTTAAGACATTTATATTTTATGGATACTATAATAGAGTAGGACATTTTAAGTTGAAACATTAAATAATTTGTCAACTCGATTGATTTTTGTAACCAATTATTAATTTGTCTAAGTTCATTTTCCTACTTGAACTTTTTTGTGAAATGGGTAATACACAACAGTCGTCTGTGGAGCTATATTGTATTGAAACATTAATAATTATTATATTATAGCAACAAATTTTAATGAACCATCGACCAATCACATTCAATATATCAGGCCCGTATTAGAGACATGCGCGGCATGCGCGCGCATGCCCCTCAGGATTTCTAAAAAAAATTATGTACGTATTTTGAATTGTGAATTAATTTAGAGAAGGAGGATACACAACAAATCTATGAATATTATTAATATAATCGATTTAGAGCAAGCATCTATCTACCTAAATATTCGAATCCTATCTAGCTTTATGTATTAATGTCTATAAATACATGCTCCATTCATACATGTCATACTTCAGGGCCGTACCAACCTATACGGCAGGGTAGGCGGCTGCCTACCCATTTGTTTAAAAAAATGCCCTTTTGAAAATAAAAGTTACACTAGAGAAAAAAGGCACTTCCTGTAAAAAGAAAAATCAATGTGTATAAATTATTTTAATATTACTTTATTTAAATCTAACTATAATAATTATATAAACCTTAGGAAAGTGTTAGAGAGGGTCTTGAAATCCAGAAACTTTATAACCATATCTGCAACAGGAAGCAATACATTTCCTGCAGAAGGACAGTGATAAAAAGTATAACTGTTTAGGAATAACACCTACAATATTTTATTTGTATTGATTTATTATCAGAGACAGTACCTAGTATTAAATAGCCATACAGCTATGCTGGGTTCTCTCTTTAGAATACTTAGGTAGGTATGTCTTATTGATGAATGTGATAGTTCCATCGTGCGCTTAACCAATGGCCTTCTTCCCTTTCTTCCCACCTACATAGAGACAATATAACACACTGTGACTAACACTCTTTTCATACTACAATAGCTTCCTCTTCAGTCCATATCACTCCAGCTGCCTCTTTGGCCCATACCATTCCAGCTTCCTCTTCAGCCCATATCACTCCAGCTGCCTCTTCGGCCCATACCATTCCAGCTTCCTCTTCGGCCCATATCACTCCAGCTGCCTCATTGTCTTCCCATATCACCCTCAGTCAGTCATCTGTTAAACCTTCTGCTTCAACTCTCAGCATTTTACCTACTAAATTTTATCCTGATAAGTATTTCATATTTCCCGTGACAATACAAAGTGGTACCAACAGAAGATTTCATCATGAATGGTGTGAGGATTTCAAATGGCTTCATTGTGATATTGCAAGTAATTCAGCCTTTTGTTATGACTGCATGCAAGGCAATAATAAACGCATGTAATTTTGGCACTGATCACTTCATTATTTTAATTTAATTATGTTACGTGAGCCACTACATATTTTAAATTAATTAGACTTACCTATTATAGTCATAGAGCCCATATGGTTTTATTCAAAATGTTGAGTGGCGAAGGTTTGATAGCTTTATCTAGTAATAGGTTCTAAGGAATGATGATTAATTTGTTTAAAAATGTTAATAATAAATTTTTTTTTCTTAAAAATGTGCAAAATAATGACTTATGTGTTAGTAATAAAAAGCTTGTAGATTTTGTTGTTTTTATTGTCACTAAGTGAATTTGATTTAAACTAAAAGTTGGATACATTAATTTATTGTCAAAATTTCTTTGTAGATACCTACAATAGAACTTACCTCAGAAAATGTAGCATTCTGAGTGCCACTGATGCCTCGAATAAGATTGTAGAAATCCTTACGTTGAGCATGACTCCTAAATGTGAATAAATTGTTTTTGGTGTCTTATATGCAGTTGCTAGAGCGAGTCATCAGCTGAGAGATGCTGGCATCATTTGGGATTTTCCATACTCAAAACAAATGTGGCACAGATGATGTATTTTTATAAGCATGGATTTGTGAAGTAGACCATTGGCTTCATGATTTTATACATTTTTCGATCTTTGTTTGTGATCACTAGGTAGTAATTCGTTAACCCTTCATACATGGACATACTTTGTAGGGTTTGCTATGTGGAGGGGTGTGGGTATTTTACCCCCCCCTGGAAAACCAAACTTCCTATCATCCGATTAAGCTGAAATTTGGTATAC
>JAUZND010089406.1:0-15304 GCA_034780555.1 Coelogynopora nodosa
CATAATTAAAAATCATAATTATGCAAAAATATCTATTTTATGCAATAAAGGTTTCGTTCCAGACATATACATGTCACGTATGGTTGAGAGTCAAATTCTTGGCATTTAAACAAAATTGACAAAATATTATTCTCGGCACCTAAGGATTTAGTTTAAATGCCGAGATTCTCGCAAATTATAAATTACAATAATATATTACTAAACCACCCCAGCATTTGACAGTCATAAACGTTAAATAAACATTTGCTTACATTTGTTTAGAGATTTTGTTTAACAAGCCTTTATTAACCTTTCATACATAAATAAATATATTAAACTATTATAGAACTCATGATCTGGAATCAGATTAAAAAATATTCAAGTCATTCAGTTGCATTAATAAAAAGTTATAACATATATGGACCAATATATAGCATATATGGACCAATATATAGCATATATGGTTATTTTTCCATAGTTTTCCTAAACAAGAGTTCATGACATAATCAAATAAAAGTCTTTAAATAGTATCTGTATACCAAATTTCAGATTAATCAGATGAGAGGAAGTTTGTTTTTCCAGAGTGTGAGGTGTGTGTGTGTTTTAATAATGTTATGTTTAATTTACTATACATACTAAAAATTATTTCTAAAAATAGAGTATAATAATTTTTTATTTAATAAATTAGGTATTTTATTAAATATAATTATAATATATAAGTTTTATATTAGGCATTTTAATTTTCCTTAATTTTAAAATGTATATATATATAGCTTTTTTGACACATTTAGCATTTCTTTCAAATTGAAAACATAAAAAAATAATTACCACATTCATTATAGCATTTAGCCACATATTCAAATTAAAATTTGTCAATTTAATTGCAAATATTAATGTTATATAATACTAATATATATTAATGATAAAATGAAGTATACAAATTGTATAAAACAATCAATAAATTTGAATTATATTTTTTTTACCATTTTAACTGAAAAGATATAGGAAAAAAGCTATAATTTTGACTTGACATCAACTATTTGAATGTGTCAAAAAGGTTATATATGTATATTTGTAGAGTCAAGTGGTTATCCATATAAATCTTTGAAATATGTTATAAAAATGGGAATAGGCCAATTAAAGTCATCAAGTTTGTATGTATTTATTTAAGTGTATAGCTAAAATATTAAGAAATATAATTATATACTATAGAATTAAATAAATGTTTTACTTGCTTTGATAGCTCAACAAAAGTACTTGATATTATGAATATAAGAATATTATAACTACAACAATTTAATTAATTGAAAATATGTGAATAGTTCTAATTAATGATATCTGAGCACGGCACTGTGGTTACAACTTTTTCATAATATATTTAACTAATAGATTCAATATGTCTTTGATATTAATAATATATAATAACAATGTTTTGTTTAACATAATTTATTATGAAATTTGTGTTATACATATGACATATTATACAAATATATTATGTAAATTTATTTATTTAAATAACTTTTTATTGTTTATATATAGAAATTATTAGTAAACATAATTTAAAATTGAAAAATTATTGTAAGTTCACTTTTCCTATTATGAATAATTAAAGAATATTTGATTGTAACTTTTGATATCTTAAATTATTAGTAAGTTTGCAGAATTATATTCTATATCTACTTATTTCATATTACCAGAGCTCTCTGTATTATTTTGTTAATCATTTTGTATTTATTAAATATTTTATGAAGATTTGTTAATATAAGTCAAACCCTACTAATTAGTGTACCACCTACTTTAGAAATTTGGATTATTAGTACTCGAACATTTGTCCTTAATTATTTATTTCCTATTTAAAACGGTTGTGTAATTATTCCATTTGATAAAGTATACCTACTACTTTCTTTGGGACATTTAAGGTTCTAATTAGCATAGTTGACTGTACATATTATTATTACTTACCTATTTTAAATGTAAATACTATTGATAACATTCATTCTACATTATTTTAATATGTAAAATATTATCTTTTAATGAGTTAATTTAATAATTTATATTACTAATATATCTAATTATAGGTCACAAAATAGCTAACCCCCACCATGGGCTCTGCCCCTGGACCCTTATCCCATTTACCACCTTGCACCTTTGTTGTTTCCTGTCAGGATTTCTATTTTATAGAGAGTAGCAGCACTGCAATTTCATTGTTCAAAACTTTGTATCTATCTTGAGTGTTTTGTAATGAATATTTCTTCTGAGTATAGGAATATTATGACTACAACAATTTAATTCTGTGAAAATGTATCAATTATCTGTGCTCAAGAAATACCAATGCTATTTAATACTTCATGGGCACTGATCAGATATTGATAAAAAATCTCAGTTAATATTCCTAATTGCATTTGAACTTACAGATATCATTTAAAAAATAAATAGAACGATATTGTTCATCTGTTGCCAAAAAGCAAATACAATGACATAATTTTTTTAATAACAAAGAAAGAAATACTATAAAAATTAGGGTAGAGGCACCTAGTTCATCCATGGAAATTGTTTTGCATAAGAGCATATTTAGCCTTTTCAATATATTGTTTTGCATATTTCTTGTAAATATTGTTATTTGAATGATAGTGTGCATACCATATATATATATATAATATATGAGCTGTCACAATTATAAATAATACATTTGCCCTATTTTTAGTATTATAAGTAAAGGCATAACAATTTGTGTTTAAATAATATTAATTTCTAATATAAAATACTAAAATCTTTAGATTTAGTGTATTTATATATTAATTTAGTTGACCACTAATTCTAAATTTTTATTACAATAATTATAAAAAATACTTTTTAATGCTACTCTTGTACCTTCCATATATAGTTTTACTTATATTTGTTAAATTGAATTGAAAGCAAATTCTTACAAAATATGTTTTTTTAGTTTGAAACAACTAGTGATGGAAATCGAAAAGTTTATTTCTCAGATGAAGTGAATCTGACTGGCAAGTTGAACAAGTTTGTTGCAGCTTCACAGGAGACGATGCAGGTATATTTTTTAATCTGATTTTCTTTGATAAGATTCATGATGTTCCTATTATCTTGGACTTGTTTATATATATATATTGTATATATGCATATACTGAATTTTCCCTTACAACTGGCAGGTTGCTATATATTTGATTGCAGAGGAATTATATGCAACAATTCTTGCTTTCTTGTCAGTGTGTAATGATGTGGTCTTAGCAACCAGAGGTAGTTAAAATCTGCACAATACTTTATTTCAAAGACAAACTATTTTCTGTGTATGATCTTTTTGTTCCCATTGTTAATAGCCTTGTATAGATCAATGATATTTAACTACAATGCCTTAAGAAACTTTGCTTGTAGTTATGTTCTCCTGAATTTTCAAAAATATTTGCGAATATTATGCTAAAATAGAATATAATTAAAGTATTTTATAATATAGTACTGTTTTATATACTTTTAAATCATAATTATATGACTTATTTGGGTCAAAGTGATAGCACTCTAAAATTATTATATAAGTTTGACAGCTATTGCTGAGTAACATAAAAAATTATGATTTTGTATAAATTGTTTATATTTATAGTTCTGCCAGTAAAATATTTGTTTCTTTTTAAATATAATTTTCTTTCAGGTGATAACTGACTTTGACAGAACAATGACAAAATTCATGATTGATGGAGTTATGGTCCCAACATGTCATGGTACGATTTTCTTGTTATTGCATGTTTAAACTGATTAGTATAATAATTTTTATTTATAAATCTGATATTTTTATTGTTAACATCATTCTTTTTAATACATATTACATGTATGTCTTATTTAAAATCGTTATTACATGTATTAATATGTCAGTTTTCATATTGATTATTATGAAATAAGTTGTTGCGAATATCCATGTCATCTTTCTATGTAAAACAAAATTTAGAAAGTCGATATGTTTACAACTTATTGAAAAATATAATTAAAATAATAATTGGTTATTAAAAATAATAAAAATATCATTATTATTTGTGTATGCAATTTGTCATCGAATTACATAAATACTTGAGCCCTACTAGTGCCTCCGTTTCATTGAATATGTTCAGAATGTTAAATTGATAATATTTAATTAAATCTTAAAAATTGAAACCCTTAAATTGAATGCATTTTAATTCTATTGATTATCATTAAATGTTTTTATTAATTTATTAAAAGAATTGTAGGGCCTACTAATTATATTATGACAAATAATATTATTAGGTTTATATATGTTATGTAGTATTATATAATAATTTTCATATATAAATTATCACAATTATTGTTAATAATTTCATATAAAAATATTAAAAATTATTGTTAATAATTTTCATATAAAAATAATCACAATTATTGTATTACCACATTACGCAATCATAATTTCAAATATTTTTAAAGTATAATATTATTCAATATAACGCATATTCTGAGTGATTGAGTGATTCTGTAAATAATAATGTTTCGTAATTCCTTTTATAATTTTGTTTCATTTATTTGTTTACTTCTGTTTTATTGACAAATTATTATTTTTTAAACCGCAAAGTTTGAAACTTATTCGAACCACATTTACCGTATTTCTAATTCCAGGAAAAAATACTATTTTTAGCCTATTTCTAATTGGTCATTTCAGCGGTTCTTGAGAGCGATCCTGAATTGAACGATGAAGCTAAACAATCAGTAAGTAAATGTAGGAGCTCCAAGGTATCAACTAGACCGTTTATAGGTGTCCGTGCTTAGTTGTTATTTCACCAAGAGTGTTAATTAAGTAATGTCGGCTGAGATCTCTATCAGCAATGTATAATTTAATTTCAAGTATGCCTATCTATATTGTGAGAGCGCGTTGACTTGAGTGAGAGCTTTTATTGTGCGTTGTGTTTACTCTTCACTTTTGATTAAGTCAATATTTAGGTATTAACGCATTGAGTAGCGGGAATACGGTCTTAATCACATGTTTTATACAGTGGAACAGATGAAAGAATTTAAATAGATTAAAATTTCACTATTATATTTAATTTAAAAAAATAATTTCATTTGATATTTTAATGATCACATTAAGTAAATAGAGTATCAATATTTTGTGACGTGATATACTAGGAATAATACAATAAATGAAAAGTGTAACATATTCCTCTGACAATAGACCAATATTATAGAAAGTGTTATACTGTGTAATATTGGTTTATTTTTATTTATATGTGATCTTTAATCGATCAATAATTTTTTACAAAACTTCTATTGTCGGAGACTAATATTTCGCTAAAATAACCTGTACCAATATTTTAAAGTATAACATGTTACACTGCCTGAAATAATTAACATGTGCGTAGGTATTGTTCTCTATATAGAAGATTGACGGTACATTTTATGATGCAGAATTAAGGCATTACTGTTTTACTGTTCTAAATATTAATATAGTTGGTGTTAAAATGCCTACATACATTGAGCGGAAAGAGTTATTTTTTTACTTGAAGCCATGCACGTTTTTTATTTAATGCACTGAAAAGATTTATTAATTATTATTACTTTTATCCAGTACAGGTGTGAACCAATCAGTATAAAGATTTTTTCTTACATATAGATTATTAAAAAATGCGATAAGTGTTGTGTATTTGTGCCATTTCATTATTAATGATTTTTTTGGTAAGTTTTTTATAACAAGATAGCGAATTTTAAGATGGTATTATCTATTGCATAACATAATAATAACGTCTATGTTTTCACATTTTCTGTGTAACTTAACTAATAAAAACTAATGCTATTTGGATTCGAAATGAACATGTTTTGTTTATCCTTCTGATTAGTATTATACAGAGCTTAATTTTTTGTATTGCAAAGCTTTTTTATGCAATCGTATAAATACATTTATATATTATAAGCAAATTTATAGAATCTCACATAGATATTCATAAATAGCCATACATTTACCATAACGATTCATATTTGACATTCTTCACCCATGGATCTATTCATCATACTATATGCTTTAGTAATATACTTCATAATATATATGATTACCTACATCTTCTTTTATTTCTCTTGATAACAATACACTTAACTATGGCTGCTGACATAGCTACTTTTTGTGACTTAATGGCATGTTATAAATCATAGTTTAATAGAAAATTTTAGAATAAGTAGGCCTAATAGCTAATATGATTACGTGGTTGCACCCATCCCTTTCTATTGAGTATTATTAATATCGTCACGTATCATTTGCATCATGTGTTACTTTTTGTTATCGTAATAACTAACTTAATTTCTTCACCGTTAATCTCAATCACTCAAGACGCGTTGATCAATTGAACTATATACTTTGACCTCAATTAATTATTCTCACATGTGGACTATCATTAACTTTAAATGTTGAAATATATGTTTGCATAATGTTATCCGTCTTGAATTGATTGCTAAATCGATTTTCATGACAAGGGTTCTTAGGTGAAATTCAATCTTTGACTTATTGATGTTAGTCATGGTGTTAATTTAAGTTCCACATTTAATAACATATACTACGATTTGTGTAGCAGTATTGGGTTCGATTTGGTTTATAGTTAATTATAAATTTTACATTTAAATTTGGATATATACAATTTATCTTTTCAAAAATCCAAGATTATATACATATATTTCGAAATCAATTATTTATTAATTTTTATTTTACTGCGATTTAACTTAATTCGGTTGATTTTATATATTAAAAATGTGTACAGTATAACTACTGTCTTTACATATATTGTATATATATAAATTTTCATAATGGAAATTACTTTTATTGCGCTGTTTGGGTTAATACTAGCTGAATTGTGGTAAATACTATAAGTATGCCATTATGCCATGACATCCTGCAGCATAGCACATGGATTTGTTAGTTAATTTAAGATCGATAAATGAATGCAGTAAGTATTATCTCGCCATCTTCAGCTGGATAGATATCGAGAGACCTACTATGCAATTGAAACCGATCCATGTCGCAGTAATGAGGAGAAGATTCCTTTTATGTTGGAATGGTAAGAACATGCAATTTATCTTCATTAACATTTTGCTAGGGGTATTTTGCTTTTTCTCTTAAAAATGTTATTACAATATGGTTGAAGTTTTGATACACTCATTGATAATGTTAAATACCGCGAATTGTTGAAATATTTAGTATTTTACTATTATCGTGACATTGAAACTTGATAATAGTAAATACTGTCACATAGACTCAAACCATTTTCATATAATTTAAACTCAAAACATATTCAGTATAATAACTAACCTTTATGTAAGGTACAGTACATTAAGATAATATTAAAAAAAGCTATAAATATTAATTTCCATCTGTTAATCATTCATTGGAGATTTTATAATTATTTTATTCATTTATATTATGAAAAAATAATGTTATTTATTTTATGATAATAAAATGGTATTTATAGATAAAACAATCCATAATTTAATGTTTTACCGTCATGTTAAACTGGGAAACTTGTGTTAAATCTGATTGTGCCACCTTATATATAAAAATGTACTATTATGTGATGCACTTTGAATATGTTTAGTTTAACCGGGAGAGTCTCAGTTTAAACCTAATAACGCAATTTATGGATAAATATTGAAAACCAACGGTTTATCGAGACTGAAATTCCATTAGTTGAGTTAATTATGTTGTTGCTGACCATTTTAGGTGGACAAAAGCGCACGATGTTATTGTTCAGTCTAAACTCCACCAAGGTATCCTCAATAAATTGGTCGATGATGCCGGAGTTGTATTCAGGTAGGACAGATCGTTTGTTGTAACCCATGGCAACCAGAGGGATTATGACGTTTGGCGAATCTTTATTTTGATATTGTGAAATATTTTTAGCGTGTGTAGTGTAGCATTTTATGGTTCTGTATTTTTGGAGACTTTAAACGTTTTACAAATTTATAATTAAACTTTAATTTGAACATTCTGATAGTTAAACTACAAATGCACTAACATCCCTGCGTTATTGCTAGCGTTTTACTATTGGCCTGCGTTTTTTGAAGATAATTTATTTAAAGGGTTATTTTATGAGTATTGGACAATAATTGGTAACAGGGAGTTGTAAATTGACTAAATAAATGATAATACGTCTAACTATATTATATACAAAATCTTCCATTCCATTTTTAAATTAACACAAACTAATGTGTTATCAAAATATTTTAATATGATTTTTACATCGAATAACTTTTTAAAAACGATACTTTTCAAATGTATTTTTAGTCATTTACTATTTCATATATAATTTTTTAAAAGCTGTTATTTGTTATTATGTACAAACAAGGTGTGCAATAGAACTCACGTTTAGTATTTAACATATAACCTAATTACAAATTTATCATATTTTACATGCTGATTTTTGTTTTTATGATATGCGTTTTTTATTTCCTTGGTATTTCTGTGGCAGCACTGATAGATAAACAATAAATAGTACATCATTTTAAAACTGTATCACAAATATATGTTTAGTGATTATACGAACGTTGCAATAAATACTAAAAGGCATTTTTAGTTATATGAACAAAGTAATTTGAAAAAACAATAAATGCGGTAAATATTTGAAAAGGGATATTGTGTAAAGTATTATATTGGAAAACTAAAATTTAGGTTTTTTGTTCAAACGGAAAGAGTGTTTCATTATGATTGTTTAACAGACTTTCAATTTGCAACTATTCTAGGCAGGGGTATAACATGAATCCATACTTACAACACCAAATTAAATAATATTAGTAAAACCCAAAGTAACCTATAGTTGTTAGTTATTATATGACTGTTTGTTGGTGTATATATGTTGTCAGTTATTGCGGTGTTAGTGTACAACATCAGCTGACTGATCATATAATCTGCAGTCAATCAGCGTATTTATATGTGGTTATGTATAAAGTACTGTTATATTTATTTATACAGTATAACAAGAGGGTTTTTGTGTATCATTCATGTCTCTATAATAATCTACGTTTCAGTTTTATGTTGTTTAAATCTAAAGGGAATGTGTTTTGGGTTGTAATATTATAAAATAGCTAGAAGAGTTTTCAGTTAAATTTTATGAATACATTAATTTTATATGATTGTATCATGTTTATATGTTTTTTCTAAATAAGCATGCATAGGCTACGCTTTGGCAAGCTGTTAGTCAGCTAAGCATTTAAAACATCAAATTAAAGAATGTAAAATGTGAATTCAATGTCAAATTATAAAAACATGAGTAGATCTACACATCTACATCTGCGTATATTATTTACTAAACGAAGCAATATATATTTAAATAGAAATACGCTAACTGAACTTTGCACTGATCAAATATTAGATACAAGCCGAAGACATGTGATAATGCTGTTTTGTTCAACTAATTTGGGGATACTTTATTCCTGTTCATATTGACAACTTTCGTTCCTTTACTTTCTCCTACCATTTCAAAACATTCAGCCGTGTATAGGAGTCAATTTAGAGTTGTGAATTATAATGTCATAAAAAGCTGGTTATATTTTATGTGACACTTAATAATGACATATAGTTTTGAATTTTTTAAAATTGATCTAAGTAAAAATATACGCAATTTTTGTAAAAATTACATTGCTTAAATAAAAAATTGTGAAATTATGTCAAATCCCAGGAAATTGTTTCAACTAACACGTACAATAGGTTATTCTATTTTTCTATACATGTTCATTTTTTAATATAAACTACTTAATTTCACATTTATTTGTCCTTATTAAATCTTACATAAAATAAAACCAGCTTTTTTTGACATTTTAATTCACTACTCTTGACAATTAATATTGTATTTCTGAATGTTTTAAAATGGTATAAAAAAAAGTAAAGGAACAGAAGTTGTCAATATGAACGGGAATAAATGTCCCAAATTAATGGAATAAAACAACACGATCACATGATTTCCGCTTGTTCCTAAAATGGTGTGATTTTTGCGAAGTTAACAGTTGATGTATTCCTATTTGATAAGATAAAATGCCTCATTTGCTTTAGTCAATAATATTCGCAGTTGTAGATCTTCTCACGTTTCTATATTTTGATTTGATTGTTTAGCAACTATTTTAGTTTTATTGCAATTAGTTACAATATAGTGTGATAAATGATGTTTGTCATTACATAGATAATGTACTGAACTAGCCTCCTGAAAATCACAATATGTTAATGTAGTATATAGTTGCAATTAACCATTTTATAAAGTCTAAAAGTGGGTCAAATTGGTTACGGCCAAGTCATCATTAAATTTCGTTTATATGAGACTTAAAAAGAGATATACTATTTTGTTTTAAATAGCATGTTAATGTATAATATTGTGAAGTTTTTAAGAGTAGTTATTTCCCTATTTTTGTTGTGAATTTTAGAAATTTGGTCAATTTTCTTATATGCTACATTAAAAAAGATATTCTCAGAACTGTGAACGGTAACTAAGAAACCAAATGTATAATATAATTATATGTTGTTTTCAGTATCATCATTTGCAGATTTGTTCATATATACTGTATATACTATATAATTACTAACTGAGTAGGAAAGTGACGTTATATTTTCTAACAAAGTAGTTTCTAGTGGAATATATGGCCTACATCTACTATTTCATAACTGATCTGCACTTATTAATCCGTTCAAGTGATAGATGTGTATTAGAAGAATAGTTTTGCTAATTGTATCCATTTCTTTCCATGCCATTTTTAATGGTTATGCTTAAAAGTCAGCATGTATGAGATAACTATACTAATTCTTAATTAAAATTACTTACAATTGAAATTATAAAATAATCTTAGATTTTCAATGCTGATTATTTTCTATGCTAAGTATAATATTAATAAGTAATTATGATTTATTAATATTTTTACAACTTCAATTGTAAGTAATTTTCATTTAGAATTGATATAGTAATAATAATAAATAATTCATTAATATTTATAAATAATATTGATTGATACTAATAATAATTCGTTTAAATTATATTGTAACTTGATTATTCATAGTATCCATTTGTTTTACGTATTTATTGTGCTATTATTTTATTAATATTGAATTTATGATATTGATTTCTCCTAAAATTGTGTCGAACATATTTTAATGTCATACTGTATGTGATTTAATATTGTAGTTATTTATTCGAATAATAATTTCGGGTTTGAAATTGTATTTTCATAGAATTATTTTTGAATGTATTATACACGTATAGTCATTTATTATGTTAATTTCTAGTCGATGATATAACATCTTTATATATACGATGCAAGTTGGAGTCCAGGTAGCCAATTTCTTTTCCGGTTGTTCAATGCAGAGATTTTTTGCAACTTTACTCACCGACAACGTGTAACCTTATTATTTGCATTTCTTATATCTTTCATTTTGCTATAAACTATTAATGGTTTCATTATATTGAATAATTAATTAATCAATGCTATTACTGATCTCAACTAAACTATTATCATCATCTGAAATATTTTGTTATGCTTACTTTGCCATTTACTTAGAAAATTATTTGTTATCATTAATTTTTAAAAGGACGCTGCTAACTTTAGTTTTTATTATTATATTACGAATGACTTGAATGTGTAGTATAGTATGCTATTTTTTCAGACAGTATTCGATTAAATAATCATTGATTTAGGAGAGCCGATTGAACGGAAAATGTTTTGTTAATTATAAAGTTGAAGTGATTAAGGAGCAGATGCAAATATGAAATCAGTTTGGATTGCGTTTAATGCAATGATCTTCAGTATGGGAAAGACATTGCAGAATGGTTTAATTTTTTTAAATAATAAGTATAAAATATAAATAAATACATTTTTAAATATAAATTGCACTTTTGGTTAAATTAATTTTGAATATAGGGATATGTCATTGCTCCAATTATCTTCACATATAAACGAATATGATATCATAAAGATATTAATACGTTTTATGAATTTTGTACAAATAAAGTTATTCACTTGATGTGTTTAAAATGACAAGGTAATAAGATATTGGGTTGTACGTTATGTTTTCATGAATGTTTAAATTTGATAAATTTACTATCTAATAACATTGGAAATTGTAAAATCTTAAATATTTTACACGTTATGTATTTTCTCTGGATAAATGTATGGATGACAATTTTGACATGTGTTGTTCGTATAGTTAGCTACACAGTCTTGTATTATTTTGTTTTGGATTCTATTTATTGATTTATAAATTTCAACCTAAAATAATTATAATTATTTTTTGTTTTATAACACTATTAATGTTATAAGACCCGACGATCGTCTGTTTAAACAGTTACAAGTGGTACGGGGAGGGGGTAGTTGTCACATGGTTTACTTCGGTTTGTGGTAGGTTCTTGTGTCTTATGGCGGACTTCTTCTATTCCAGAGATGGTGTGCGCAACTTTCTCGCCCGCTTAAACCGGCGAAATATTCCCACTCTGATCTTCTCCGCGGGCGTTGGCAATATTATTGAGGAACTTCTCATTCATTTCGACTGCTGCCATGAAAACATCAAAGTTGTCTCCAACTTTATGAACTTTGATAAGGAGGTACATTAATCCTGGCGTCAATGATCAATGTTACGCTTCACTTGTTCCTATCTACTCCGCTGGTCCGTTTTACGGGTCTTTCTCTCCATTTTTGGATGTCTACAGGTCATATTAATGGTATTCTGGATGCTAATTTGCGCCCCGTTCAGGATATTTTATTATTACCGTATAGCAATCTACTACAAAAAAGATGGTTAATTTTAATTAGATAATTATCAAATTAATGTTTGAAAATTTAATTCGTGTTTTCTTTCAATATATAATTTTTAGGTGTCCATTAAGGATTGACGACAAGTTTTGCAAGATTGACAGCATTTAACTTCATTCTTTTTCTTGGTATATCACCGTTTCTTTACTAAAATTTAGAACAACATGTATATCTTGTTCTGATAATTTTTTGACCGGAGCACATATTATGTTTACATTATTATTTAATTTTTAGATTATATTAACTATGATAATATATCCTCAAAGTGCAGTCGTTTTTTTATATGTCAGAACAATGGTTCTTATCATTCCCTTTAATATTAATATATGAATTGTATTTTAAAGAAACCGATTAGCTACATTTAAAAGTAATTGTCATAATTATTTTATATAATTTAACATTTAATTTTACACAAGTAAAATTGTAGATATTTATAGGTTAAAGTCTAAATTTCCAATTCCAAAATTATTAACTACAAATCCGTTACACAATGCGATACAAATTGTGTCATGGAATACTTTATGGAATCATTTGTGCTAGCGAATTTATTGTTTCAACTGAAATAGTTGAACTTTGGTACTAATAATATATCTTTGACGGGGCGTCTGCAACATATTGCATACAGTCTATTTTTCCAATATAACTGCGTCCCTAAATAAAATTATGAAAGTCATAATGAGCGCAATGCTTTCTTCCAAGATATAGATTAATTTAGTTAAAATAGAACTTCTAGTGACGTCAGTATAGCTATCTATTAGTTTCAGCACTAAAACGAGTACATTACCATATAACATAAATAGTAACCACCTATATAAGAATGCGTTATATTTGGAACAATACATCTTACTTTATCTAATATCTTATTCTGATTACTTGGTGCGTCATTTCATCATTGCGTACCATGTCTACACTACAGTTTACTACAATTCATTGACACTTTTTATTCGTCATATTATTGCGCTTTTTAAGTAGTGCGTGTGGTTGCTTTTATTGTGGGTTTATGCAGATCTTGATAATGTAACTCTTACTTTATTAGAATAACTATAGCAAATTCAGTTTGTAATTTAGGTATTACAGAATAAAAATTCATTATAAAATATCTTCCAGTTTTTTTTATTTTCAGTTATCTCTTTACATTTTTTCTGACATATGTGTTCTCAGAGTTTATTCTGTACTTTTACTTTTTATGCTGTGCTCTTTAAGAATCTTGTCTTCTCAAAGTTTTTATCTAGCCACATATACTCTCTATGTTTTCATCTAGCCACACATACTCTCCATGTTTTCATCTAGCCACATATACTCTCCATGTCCTCATCTAGGCTCACATACTCTCCATGTTTTCATCTAGCCACACATACTCTCCATGTTTTCATCCAGCCTCTTCATGTTTTGATCTAGCCACATATACTCTCCATGTTTTCATCTAGCCACACATACTCCATGTTTTCATCTAGCCACATATACTCTCCATGTTTTAATCCAGCGTCTTCATGTTTTCATCTAGCCACATATACTCTCCATGTTTTCATCTAGCCACACATACTCCATGTTTTCATCTAGCTCTCCATGTTTTCATCTAGCCACACATACTCTCCATGTTTTCATCTAGCCACACATACTTTCCATGTTTTCATCTAGCCACACATACTCTTCATGTTTTCATCTAGCCACATATACTCTCCATGTTTTAATCCAGCGTCTTCATGTTTTCATCTAGCCACACATGCTCTCCATGTTTTCATCTAGCCACACATACTCTTCATGTTTTCATCTAGCCACACATACTCTCCATGTTTTCATCTAGCCACACATACTCTTCATGTTTTTATCTAGCCGCATATGCTCTCCATGTTTTTATCTAACCACAAATGCTCTCCATGTTTTCATCTAGCCACACATACTCTCCATGTTTTCATCTAGCCACATATACTCTCTATGTTTTCATCTAGCCCCACATACTCTCCATGTTTTCATCTAGCCACACATACTCTCCATGTTTTCATCTAGCCACATATGCTCTCCATGTTTTCATCTAGCCACACATACTCTCCATGTTTTCATCTAGCCACATATACTCTCCGTGTTTTCATCTAGCTCTCCATGTTTTCATCTAGCCACACATACTCTTCGTGTTTTCATCAAGCTCTCCATGTTTTCATCTAGCCACATATACTCTCCATGTTTCCATCTAGCCACATATACTCTCCATGTTTTCATCTAGCCACACATACTCCATGTTTCCATCTAGCCACACATACTCTCCATGTTTTCATCTAGCCACATATACTCTCCATGTTTTCATCTAATCACATATACTCTCCATGTTTTCATCTAATCACATATACTCTCCATGTTTTCATCTAGCCACACATACTCTCCATGTTTTCATCTAGCCACACATACTCTCCATGTTTTCATCTAGGCTCACATACTCTCCATGTTTTCATCTAGCCACATATACTCTCTATGTTTTCATCTAGCCACATATACTCTCTATGTTTTCATCTAGCCACACATACTCTCCATGTTTTCATCTAGCCACATATACTCT
>JAUZND010089417.1:0-15304 GCA_034780555.1 Coelogynopora nodosa
TTTCAGCTTAATCGGATGATTGGAAGTTTGGTTTCCCCCCCCCCCCCCCCTCCACGTAGCAAACCCTACAAAGTATATCCACGTACGAAGGGTTAAACATGTTTTGTTCCAAAAAATCTAGAGCTCGCTGTATATATTATTTTGTTATTAGTACATTTATTTTCCAAAATAATCAATATCAATAATGACTATCAACGAAGTAGGTACAGATATACTACTATTCAAGATACATAGGAAATATACAGCTGTTTTCTAGGATGTAACATATTCAAATTTGTGTAGTATCTACATATATAAGGTAACTTATATTCTAATAAATATTAAGAGTATGTTTTCCAATAATTGTGCAACATTTCTATTTAGCTCTAAATTAACTCGACATATAACTAACATTTAAGAAACATGTGTTTATAAATATAGATGGTTTATACCAACAGTTAAAGTTTACTTCGATTTATTTTATCGAACAACTAAATTAATATTGTATAATCCTAAATAGGACGATTTAATAACGTATCAGTGCGTAGACATGGTTTTGTCTAAATTATCGCCCATATTTTCTCAAATAGTACCATTTCTGATATATATTATAAAATACTTAGTTATATTTGTTACAAGTGTATATTTGCTAGTTTTAAGTTTTACCAGTACTGGACATTTAATTAAAAAATGAAAACACGAAAAGGCTAAAAAGCGTAACAAATTAATTCGTCGATTCACGCTTAATTACATTATCATGATCTATCTGCATTAGTTTCAACAAAATATTTAAAACCTTAAAAAATCGGCAACACGTTACAATTTTGACTGGCTAGCGTCCAGGACAATCCATATGCAAATTTAGCGAAAAATGCATTGCTTTGTAAATTGGATCATGTATTCCTCTTCCCGCCGTAGTAATAAATAATAATTAATTATATGATCTTCAAAATAAAGTTTAACAAAACGGAAAAATAAAACTCTGATGACCATCTAAATGCATTTTATTATAGATAAAATAAAGCTCAATGCCTGCAGTCTTAAAATAAAAAATATAAACATTATGTTGTAGATAGACTTGTATGCAAGATAATATTATACAAATACAGAAGAGTAGTAGTTAAACTTTACAATGATAAAATATAGCATTACTATTGAAGGTATGAAGATTTCGGACAATAAATGAAGAAACACGGATTATTATAATTTCACACAAATTATGTTTATAATTACAGAATTAAATTATGTTTATCACTTACAATTTAACGACACTTTTATGATGTACACACACTTCAAGCTTAACAGATATGCGTTATGAAATCATCATGAAATATTTAACATTACGAATAAAATAACGTAGTAAATGATATTCTGATTAAGTAGGATAGATAAGAAAAAATAATATAGTCATACTAAATATAATTAACTTTAAAATTATCAAACATCTTAGAAGAATAAAAAAAAATTCTCAAGTAATGAATTAATAATTTCTATGCATCCATTGATATTCGTGATATGTATTAGAAATATTATAGCTCACATACTCACTTTAAAAAGCTTAAGTAAAAAAATAATAAATTTTGATAATATTATTCAGCAAATAGTGTAAATTACATTCATACGAATATATGAATTATGGATCATAGACCACGTCATCATTAATAACTATTTTTTTAAGTATTTTTCACTTTAGTGCGAATTAATCTTTAGTGACAACGACAATTTGTACTTTATTACACTTTTTAACAATTTATTATTCACAACAATCTATATTTAAATCCTTAAAATTAACAACCTTATTTATGCGATGCAGTGTTGTAAAACACTTAGGATAGTGGACATACTTCACTAAACAACAATTACGACAATATGAAATTACACCGTATTGAAGCCTAATTTACCTGTAATGAGGCCAAGTTATCACATTATCTTGTAAATACACAAGTTATAATAATTACAGCAGAAATAAGGTATAACAGGATGAAGTTTGACTAATAGCCTATATACTTGTAAAACAATTCGAACACGAGAATGCGTTAAAAATGACGCAACGAAATATATAAATATATACACAACACAATAATACAGAGGGAAAGAAAATAAAGGCATATGAGTATACTACTAATAATGTGTACAGATGAAGTAGTGGGTGACGTATAAAAGATTGTGCAATATGTGTATAGATGCCTACAAAATCAGTCTAGCTGTTTCACAAATAAAGTTAACACATAGCTATACATAACAAAATAGAGGCTAGATAATCTAGCAAAATAAAAACTAACAGTAAAAAGTAAAAATAAGGGATACATGTGCATTTAAGAAATTATTTATACAAAAAAAACTGAAGGATTATTTTCATGGAATGGGAGAGAAAGGTAAACATTACATGATATTATAAACAGAACCTAGTTTTAGTAAGGAACTTTTTAGACTAAATTAATGTACAAATTATTCAGAAAAAGAAATGGTTATGTATCAAATAAACTAAAGTTCAAAATCCCAAAGAACAAATTGTGTTTACTAGGATAAGAATACACAATAACCTGATTATTCAATAAAAATAGCTAGCATTTTTAAGATCCATGCCGAAAAAAATATGAGGTAATAGAAAGAAGCTGAGAGATTGATAAATAGACAGAAGGTGGTCGGCCTATACACTGAGAATAGATTTAACCTGATATAGAAACTACACATATTATCTTCACAATATAAACAAATCGATCTCAAACCGACAACGCAGCTTGACCATTGGCAAATGCGCCAGGAGGAGGGGGATGAGGGGCGGCAATAGAGGGGGGATCTAGAGGCACCATCATGAGCGCCGTTCCACACTCTCCATTGCCGGCGGTGCCTCCCTCACCCGCTCCTTCTCTGCGCCTGGCGGAAGCCGGACACACGGGTGGCGGAGGATGAAGGTCGGTGGAAACCACCCCAGCGGTGACCTGCTGCTTGCTGCGGCGGTGAAGGTGAACCCGTGTATTGTGGTAAATGCAACAGATGGTGCAGGTGAGCATGACCCCTATGAGGAAGGCGACTACCGAGATCGGCACGACTTGTGAGAGAGGGTAGTTGTGGTTGTGATAGTTCCGGGCGACCGGGGATGGGGTAGTCCTGGGTAGGGCGAAGGGGCCGGACTCGACCAAGTGCCAGCCAGTTGTCTTGTAGATGGGTGGTGTTGATGATGGGGGACAAGCTTGGAGTTGCTGGCCACACTGGATAATGGGCAGGCAGGACGTGTGTGGGTAGAAGTGGAGGACGATAATAAGTCGTAGTGCCTTCAAGGGTTAGTTTTCACTCTTAAAGAATAACATATTATGAGTTTTCTATCCAGTAAAAGTAATTAAACTTAAATTTTTACTAAAGAGCTTTCAACACTATGGTCCCCTTCAGGTATTTTTTATCAGTATACCAGAAGAGGATAATTTTGTCGATAGTCCGTTAATTAAATTATGCTATCTAAAATTGAGCTAAAACGTATCTAAAATATTTTGAAGTCAGAAAAAATATACGTAATGTTATATTTTTAAACTATAGTCTTGAGGATACTACTTGGAGGTGGACAAGTAGTAAACTAGTAGAAATAGTTAAAAGTAAAAAAATTATAGAGTTTCAATTTGGAAATTAAAAAAATTTAATAATAAGAACAGTTTCATTAAAATTATCGAATAAAAAAACACTTTCTGCAAAATTTCTGCGCTTCCTTTTAAAATGTATACTAAACCTCGGAAAAGAAAAGATAATTTACACAAGAAAGCAAAGTGACATTATTAAAATATTTAATAAAACAAAAAAAAACGACTCTATTAATGTTTTTGTTTTGTTTTGGTTATTTTTGTTTTAATCAAAAATGTTTTTCATTTTCAGTATTATTTTTCAAATTAAAACTTTCTTTTGATATAAATTTTAGAGGAATTTAGATAAGGATGTCGCCTATTAATTTTAGGAAGAGCGGCCAATATTTGAAAACAGTTTTTCTCGAATTATTTTTGTAGTATAATCACTTACAGCTTACTTTAGACATATTATTAGAATGTATTCACTAAATCACAGGTTACATATATTATATCAAAATCATTAAATCCATATTGCAAAATAACTATACCTTTTATTTTCAAAATGTATTCTGAAATAGAGCTTTCCATAAAAAAATAAAAGCAATCATTTTAAGTTATTGTGTTTTAATTTTAAGGAGGGTGGCAGTATTTCCTTAATAAGTAAGCACTCAGTGCAGAGCCAGTATAAACAGCAGAGAGACAGTGCACTACCGGTTATATGGGGTGGGGGGTTCCAGAAGGCCTATAAAGTACTCCCCTAAATGTGTTCTTAATCTTTACTTTCTTTCGATAAGAACTTATAATCGAAACGTTAATAGATTTTGTATATATTTTAAAGGTTAACGTAATTTATCATTATTTGTTTGAGGTTAATACTTTTCAGGAAGTGTATTTACTAAATACAGTTTAATTATCTTTTTCACTTCGAACAATACACAATTTAAAATGTAGTTCATTATTTTAAATATTTTATTCAATAAAAATTAGAAAAAAAACATTGCTAAAATAAAAACAAAGACATACTCAAATTGCATACAATACAAGCTGTATAACTGCAAGCATACAAT
The DNA here is from genome assembly GCA_034780555.1 of Coelogynopora nodosa. NCBI lineage: Eukaryota > Metazoa > Platyhelminthes > Proseriata > Coelogynoporidae > Coelogynopora > Coelogynopora nodosa. The sequence continues at coordinate 4,601 of JAUZND010089417.1, forward strand.
ATAATATATAAAATAGGTAAATATTTATAATTAAATGCGTTTAGAAATAAATGCTAAGTTGCTAGTCAAAAATAGTAACCTCTTTTACCTTTTGCAAGACAACAATGATACTCAAATTTATCCACACCAATAAAAATCTTGAGTGCCTTTTCATTATTCTAAATCTAAAATCGTTTCATAACATGTAGTTAATTATTTTTTGCTTTCTCCATATTTCAACGCCTTATATTCAAAATACATTTGATCTAAACACCAAAACAAGACAAAATCAAACTACAATAAAAAAAAATAATTTTTTTTTCAATTTTCAGACGCGAAGGTAGGAAAGTATACCATAAATAATGATTCAGAATAAATACAAAGCATTATAAGAAGGATTAAAAAAATTATAATAATGTGATTATCGTAGCATAATTTTAAAGTAAATACAAATATTGAGGTATCTTTGATACAAGTTAAGCCTGCAACAACTTTCTATACTTTAAGAGGCTGCCCGATTACAGGGCAACTGCCCAACATGAAATACTGTGTTTATTCGGCTGAATGTAACGCTTGTAATCAATTCTATATCGGCACAAAAATGCGGCAAGTCTAACAGTAACTAAAGAACACTAGAAAACCAGCAGATCTCACTGTGGAGCAGACTTCAACTTCGAGATAATAGTCACAAACTGCACCCTTATTGGAGTACAAGCCAAAGGGATCTTTCTCATAATGGAGAGACAACCTGTAAAAACCTACCAGTTAGAAATAATACAGTTTTCAGAATTCACTTTAACTTGTCATATACTTTTGTATATTTTTTGTGTAATAATACTTTGAAAAGCTTTCTTCAGTAATATATTTATGTATTTAATTAAAACGCTTTCTCTCTCTCTACTGTAAAATTTCAACTCAATTATTGTTAATTAATTACAATTATTATTGATAATAAATTTCACTGTGATCTGTTAATCTCCATCTTTGTTTGAGATTAACTGCTTAGTTAAGAACACTTTTGTACATTATATGTATTATAGCTATATATATGTCATTATTATTGATTTGAACTCACCTTTAACTCAGATCATCTCTCGATTATATATATATTCGTATATTCGATTATATATATATTATAGGTTCCAAAACACAATGCCATTCTATCTGTTCCGTCTATGAATAGGTTGTTTTCACAATGAAATATAAGGTGTTGAATAATATTATTTTTCTTTCAAAATCTTTTAGAAGCATTTGGGCTCCATACATATATATTATTTCACAAAGTAAACAGCTAGATTATTATCAAAATATATTACCATTACTAATTTACTAAATAAATCTAGTAACCTATATTATAGACACCAACAAACTTTACACTATGAAGAGAAAAAAACTTAATACGATTTTCCGTCAATAAAATTCTACACCCGATAACCCTTTCAATGGTAAAATAATAATACCGTAATTAGATTAAAAGGTGCACTTTCTATAAGATTAGAAATTATTAAGAAAAACGTTTAAAATGTGAAAACAAATTATAGAAAAGCTGTCCAATATCCGACTGATAAAGACTAATAGTAATGTTAGAAATGAGTGTCATAAATATAGAGTAATAAAGTTCAACTGAACTTTAATAATAGCATGCCAATAGTTTAACATAACATTGACCTTTGATACACAAATATCAATATAAACATAAGGAGCCAGAATAAACATTTGTGGAACCCTACAGTAACAATAATGTAATGTAGATGACAAAAGGTTTTTAGTTAATAGCATATATATTATAATGATACTGTTAAGTTAAGTGTAACGCTAAGGATATATCTTAAGTAATATCCACAATTTAAGGAAACCGATACAGATACTTAGAGTTCACTGACAAAGCCAGAATAAACTATGCACTTCATTCATGGCTTACACTTTAACACTCTGAAGATAACAAACACATGGAAAATAGTGTACCCATTCAACTCTGACAAAATCAAAATATGCACTTGTACAATTATCGTTGTTGTAAGGTTGGTACCTCTTAAAATGTATAATTAAATTTATCAAATTATAATTATATATGCAATTATAAAATTATATAAAAAATATTTATAATTAAAATCTAAGGATGGATAAAATTGTGAAATTTTTATTTATATTAAACACAACCAATAAATGAAGTTTATCAATATATAAGTTCTATCAATAATAATGTATTATCGCCTCAATGTTAACATTATAAGAAATAAAACATAAAACCGTTGCCTATTTTATTCTATATTAACGGAAATTTTTATTAGAATTAATAAATCATGTCTAATTATCTTTGACTACAGCAGAAACGACCACAATATAAATAATATCAAACATTAATTGAACTGTCCAAATAATTTTTTAACAAGCTTTTGTTGAAACTAATTTTAATCAATAAAACTCCGATGATAATTCCATTCAGGATATATTATAACTAATAATTACCAAGGCTGTAAAAACACAAAACATCAAGCTTAGTCAACTATGTCTAAACCTAGTCAATAAATGGGCTCCACAGCAGGAAAACATAATAAAGTTGAATAGTGAAGAGTTGTATGTCGATAGATTCATAATTAAATTGAAGAAGCCTTGCTCTGGGTCAAAAGAAGACTGACTATAATGAAACGTAGTAAGAAATGCCCAATATATTTCGTGAGTCCTTAACGCCACCACATTAGCAGGGGTATTATCTTCCATCTTCCATTAAGCATGTGTAGTTAGCATTTAGCATCTCTTTATGTGGAACCCCCATTTAGTTTTATTAATCTGGATATAATACAATTTACATGTTGTGTAACTCTTTTATACTCTTCGTGTCATTATATACCGCTTAATTTAAATGCGTGAAATGAGTTACAGTTGGCGGAAAACGATCAATAAAACAGCCCCTCCACACAGGTAAATAAAAACTTAGTGACAGGATACAGATGAAAAATCTTGTAATGCAATCGGAAAATTACATTACGAACAGAAATTATAACCATCAAATACAATTATAAAGAAAATAAGGAAAAAAGTAACAAATAAAACATCAAACTAAAAATATAAAGTTACGGTTAACTTGAACGAATCAAAGCCCACAGAAAAATAAAATAAATAAACCCGAGAAATCCTTCTTTAAACGGCTGGCGATAAACTCATGCGACAAAAGCAGTCTAAAACCGAAAAACACTCTGTTTTATGTTCACATTTTGCGGGTTTTTATCTTTGTGTAATGACGTTTTATTAGTAATAAATGAAATATACAATAAAATATATAGAAAAGCAGCCCCTTGGAAAATTAACAGCAAGAAAAATACAAACGAGAGAGAAATAAACTGAATGCGGTTAATTTTACAATTTTTTAAAATTTTACATATTTATTAATGCGACAAATCTCTCTGAACTCATACGTTAAATGGATTAACATTTAATTAAAAAAAATTAATATTATGTTCATAGTTAGTTATCGAAATGGTTAAGTTTTAATTAAGTTTTGTGCTTTTAGATTCTAATTTATTTTTCAAGGATACATTTTAAGGCCTGGTTAAATAATGGTTAAGAGATTAAAAACGTCTTAATTTAGTTTATATTGCTTGAAATCACAAACAATGTATAAATTAATTTAAAAGTGTTTTTTACATAGTTTCAATTCATTTCAAACCAAACATAAATAAATTGAAAATAATTTAGTTATTTTTCCAAACATTAAGTTTCAGATGGCCCCAATTTTGCCTTTTATATGCTTTTCTACGATTTTTAATAAATAATTTTTCCAAATAGTATAATAATATTTCATATTGTATATAAATATCTAAAAATTATACATTAAAAAATATACATGATTTACACATTAGAGTAAAATAAATTTGAAGGAAGAATGGAATATTAATATATTACAAACAAAATACTTTCTCGCAAGTGATAGCCTCTACTGTAAGATGCAACCACACAAAGTATGGCGGTATAAATGGTTTATAGCTGTAAATGATGATGTCTGTATAAATACCTTGATATACATATTAATTATGTATTTCGATGAAAAAATTAAGACATTGATGAAGATAATTAACTAGACTATAATATAAACATATTATCGTTTTTTTATCTACATATTATATTTAGATCAACTAATACAATATTGTTGCTTTTTGTCAAACTGATGCACTGAGACATGTTTTTTTCTTCAAAAGGCAAAACAATACATATTAAAATAAATAATGTATTATGTCAAGTGTCCTTTAATATTCGTTGTAGAAAAACTCGTTTTTGTTCATTAGTGAAAGTCGTATGATCAGAAGAAATACAAACGTATTTTGTAATAAGTGACAATTATTATGCGCATCGATTTAGGAAAGATCTACATACAGTAGCAATGGTTAAAGTTATACTATTATATCTCCTTGGCATGCCTAGATGCATCATTATAGATGTACAGTTGAGCATCAACTCCAGAGTCCCATTTTTCTTGTCGATCTTTCCTGTAATAAAACTTGCTTATTATACTCACTATATTCCTTTCATACTACTTTATTATATTCCTATATACATTGTACACGCGTATTTACTATAAAAATTAGACTTCAATTAGTTGTATACAGAACTTTTCAATGCGATTCGATTAGAAAACCTCACTTTCCAAACAATAGTAAAACATTAATGATTCTCTAAATTTTCAAACAATAAATTTGTGTTTATCAATTTAATATTGCTGCATTGTATTGCGTACTAGATAAGAATAGAGTATAGCAATGCTCAGCACTAATTAATAACAGTAATTATTCATTAACACTTATTTATATACAGAACTAAGAAAATGACCGATAGATCAAATCTATGTAGAGGTGTATAATGAATACACATTTAATTAAAAATGTGTTGAAAATACATAAATATTACCACAATAACAAGAACCATTTAAACCCTTTCTTCTACTATAACAACAACAAACAGTAACAACAAAAAACTGTCATCTCACGGGCGTGTTGGAATCTCCGACAAGGTTTCTGCACACGCCATAGAAGCACTGGACTTTCACCACCGGACACTGGAAATAATGCTGTGATTGAAAGACGAACTTTTTACCACTGGCTCTGTGGTCCTCACGAATCAAACTGCTCCGGCCCGGAGAGTGACAGCGGTCCATAAATAGGGAATGACGTTTCGAGAGGCTGGTTGTACCGTTCTGTAGATGGCAGGTCTCCACTAAGGAACAATTCTTCACCATGAAGACTTCTTGAGGAGGAGGAAGAATGAGAGAGAGAGAGAGAGAGAGAGATAGACAAAAATTGTTGAAATCATAATTAATTCGTAAACTATACATACAAAAATGCTACTTTTGACCTAGTAAAAAATGTACATAAAAAATTATTTCTTGTACATCACAATAACAAATTATAAAAAGTATACATGTTTATATTAACCTAAATTATCAAGTACATTATAATATTATGTAATAGTACTGCCTAAATCATAAATCATAATAATATCGCAAGCTTATATCATGAGATAGTAATTCAAACAAATCCACCTACGTTGGTCGGTCATCCACATATAGACATAGAAGTTCTGAGCGCGATGTAACTTCCTTTTGGTCAATGGAACTTTCAGAAGTTTGTCCGCAAACACTTGAAGAATAGGCCGCTTTATTTTAGATTCGTTTTTAATTAACTTTGGCTGTAAAGATAAACAAAATGCTAAAAGTAATGATAAAAGCTGAACAAGACTATTTTATAGACGAACTTTATTATTATAGCGGTATGTTTAAAATACTTTAAAAATTCCTCAAACAAATCGTTAACTCCCTCATATTAAAATTGTAGTTACATTATATTTCGAGTTAGATTTTTAAAATAATTTTACTTGTTTTTAAATCAATTTGAATTACAGGAAAATTGCGAAACTAAAAATCATAGCATTAATAAATAAGTACACATAATCTGATGTTTAAAATATTAGTGTAAAAAAGAAAGAAACTTTATTATATATTATACTCAATATTAAACAAATACAATAAAGACAAACATACATTTGATGAACCTTTAAGGTGACGTGCTAAGGTAAGGTGACTACACGTGTTAAAAATGGATGCTTTAGGAGCAACACCTGTACATTATTAAATTGTCAAAAATTCGTGCTATTTTCTTTTTAATGTTCGATTAATATCAATGTTTATATATACATTGTAACAGCACTTCTCCACCTTATATTATTGTAGAAAGCTGAACAATACAAAATCACAATTTTATCAATACCCTGTCTTCGCCAGTTAAAATTAATCTTGAACACATTATTTCCTTAACAAATAAAAACAATCATTATCTCACCCTGTTTTCGGTTGGACGGCAGGAAAACGGGAGAGCGAATGTTATGTTCTTCTTTCTGATTGTTAACTGTAAATAAACAAGAAATCAAGATGAGTTCAGTTTGACTATATATCAACTCTCTTGGTATACAAATTAAAAAGTGTTCCGCAAACCAAGTTTTTTTCGGCCAAATGTGCGGATTGACCAGAGAAATACAGTATATAATAAAATATAACAAAATTTTAGAAATATAGCTTGCTTTTTATGCGGCCTTTGTTCGACACTACAAAGGTTGCTGTACATTATATTAATGATTAAAATATGTAGGCCTAACACAGGTGTAATATTATAATAAAATTATATTTGTAATGTAAAATTTGACTTCTCCAAGTACTAGAGCGCTTTCAATCTTATTGGTATGTTAGTTATATTTTTACTTGATAATAGTTGAAATAGCTATAATGATCATGATATTTTTTTATAGAAATGATTTAAATAAACATAACGCTACATATTTCTTCAAAGATTTATAATCATATTTTTTCCAATCCATAAATTGAAATTCAATTATTTATTATAATATACATGTAGCGTATACCCATTTATATAATTTCGATGAAAAGTTATCGTTTTAATTATCTAGCTATTTGAAATATTATCAAGTAAATATAACTATTTTTAATAGCGCTTGGATACACAGTCTTTACACTCTGACTAAATCAAAATTAAGAATTGAAATAGTCCAACAGATTTTGACTAGCATCATTTCTGGACAAGATCGTTGTATAAGGTAGGGTGCTTGCTCTAACAGGTTCCCACCACAAAGAGTCGATACATTTGAAGAAGTTAATACATTAGTGTCGCTGTGGTCGATAAGGGTTCATGTGAACGGCGCATCATCGTTGGATCGATGAATCATCACTCCTGATTAGGAGTGACGCATCGGTCACGAGTAAGGTTGGAATGGTATGGAGCTGCAGTACCTACTGACAAACGTAGCATGGGATAGAAAGATATAGCGAAACTGCGAAAATCGCATTGTATAGGGAATTAGATGTATTGAATATCGGTGTAGGACGAAATAGCACCAATTTAGAGCTGCGATGGTTATATAATGAATTAACCATCACAAACTTTGTCTTCTCTGATCGAAATAATATTAGTATTGTCGATTATCAGTGGTTCCCGGGGCACTGGTTTTCGTTGAAAAGTAGATTATTATATCTATTTAATCTATTTGTAATGGTGTTCAGCATTCAATCACAAAACTCATTATGCGGTGAGGCGGAAATCAATCAAATAAGTTTGGAAAAAATGTCTATTATAAGCATAATAGATATATATAAGTTGAAGGTATGTGGCGGTTCATTTGTTGTATTAATAATAAACAGATAAAGTGTCATTTAGAATACTGAACCAGCTTCAAGACAAGAAAGCACTGACCGAGATATAGTTGCTAGAGAGAAATATAAAGCTTACTGTACAGAAAATGTCTAATGTTAATACAATATGTATTGTGACCGAGATCCATAGCTGTTCTACCTTTCATGAAACAGTTTTAAGAATTAGCGTGTTGTAACAAAGCAACAGGAACAGGTCATCAATGATGATACAAAAACTGATGATTGAATGATGTCAAAATGAACCGAATTACATTAGACCATTTTTTTTCTATTTACAATTTTTAAAGAGTTGGTATTTTAACCAATTATTATCGATTAACCGTTTACATTATTATATTAAATAAATTATATTATAATTAAAATATTCATGTAATACCACTTTTAAAAGGAATTTTGTGAAAATAATAACGATTAACTACGTCAGAATATCTCATAATTTTTTTTGAAAGATAAGTCAAGCACTAATTAATATTGGTATATGTTCATTTTACTCTTCGATTATTATTATTAATACTGTTTTTTGAATTTTAAATGTTTAAATTTTATTTGGAAAGTTTAAAAAAGGGGAAAATTGGACAAAACTAATTCTAATCTTTTCATCCTATCAGTAAAACAGGATGGTCGGGTTATTTTTATTAGTTATTTTAAAATCCGCTTCCAATTGGGTGTATGAATTTGTTGGATTAAATATATTGACACATAATTGGTATGGAATTACAACTAGCAGTAGAATACACTAAAAACACAGAGATAATATAATCCATAGATTTTAACGCCGTTTGAGACCGAACTTCTTCTTCATGAGCCTCAAGGGCCCTTATAATTTGCTCTAATGTGGAATTATAGTATAGCGTATATATATATATATTTTAATTCACTTATATTTGTTAATAATTCGCGCATATCTTTAAAAAATGACTATAATTTTGCTTTTCGCGTATACGTGGCTATCCCGGTAAAACAAGGTCCCTTGTTCGATTTAAAAAATGCACCATATACATAGCAAAATTATTACAAATTATTAATTAATTCATATATATATATACATTTTGTTTAGCATACAAAACAAACACCTATACCTAATTTAGTTAAAATAAACATAGTTCTCATTAATACCATAACTTGGTGAGTATTAAAATGGAAGAAATATACCAAACATGACAATTTTTGCCGAACACTGTTCATACTGATAAAAAGTATTAAGAAAATAGCAAAAAATTAAGATTATATATTATTTTGTGTAATAATTAAGAATGACGGAGACTAAATATAGAATACATGCTATTTAATACAATTTTGTTTTTAAAGTACACAAACATTTTATTAATTTAATTATTTTATTTATAATTTGTCTGTAAGAGTAACAAATTAAGAATTTATTCTTTAAAAATAAATCAATAAATTGAGTTAATTTAAGATAAATATTCCAATGAAAATATTTAAAATATGCTATAAGGAGTGACATACATGCCATTACTAAAAACTATAGTTTCAAAATTACCTTTAAACTTACCAAAACTAGCAAAACAAATGTTTCAAGATTGTAAAAATAATAATTGTTATCGCTTCTATATAGAGCACAATTAACCCATAACACTTTTCAAAGGTGAAAGTATATTTATAAATAATTCTAAGACAATGCATAGGTACTTATATCTACTAACTTATACTATCTAGGTATCATACTTTATAATCTACGTAGGCCTACCATTAACTGAAATGAATATCTTTCTCTCTGGAGAATATAAAGTTACTGTTAAAACTTTCTATAACGGGATTGTGCAATCAGCTGATAATATCAAAGCAGTGCGAACTTCTTTTCGACACTTTAATATTTTCGTGATACAATTGAGTCATTCATTCGAAAGATAACAGCTGTGTATGTTGACTAAGTGTGAGCGTGACAGTTTACAAATAATAAACAATATTCTTGTTTCAAACTTGTTCAAGTAATATTAACTATATACAATTAAAAAATAATCTCAAATAATACACCTATAAAACTTAATTGAAAAAATATACGCTGTTATCTAATGAAAAGTCAACTAGGAACTTAACTTTATTATTTATTTATGCTGAGATCAATGAATAAGATAGAAATATAGAAAAAATAAATCGGTTACCCAGTTTACTGCTTGCTTTTTTCAGTTTGTCCTATATTTGAGACAAATAGTCAAATGCTGGGACAACCTAACTGGATAAACCAATGAACTACAAATATGTACATCAAGTCAAATATACAATTTAAACATTAATAATTATTCAATTTATTTTTTTAAAATTTAAAATGTCTAAATAATACCAAGATAAATATAATTGATAAAAATCAATAACGATAAATAGAAATAAATAGAAATTAATAGTAATCAATATTTATCTAATTAAAATTACTGGAAAACACATATCGAGTTTATATAGAAACAGACAAATTCTTGAATTATTATATGATAACTATTGATTATCTAAAGTTGTTCGCTGATGGAAAATATTATCTTTCACATAGGAAAAAAAGTTAAATAAAAACGAGGACACAGAAAGGTTTTCTAATTATAGTAACAGAAAATCACCAAAAAAATGGAGTAGCACACTAAAACTAATCTAGAGAGAAGAAAAGGAGATCGGTCAAAATCCAAACATGATAATCTGCCTCAATTCAACCATCACATTTTATGAGAAAATCAATGGATATTATTTACCCTTTAAGGGAATAAAACAGGTAATCAATGATCATGGTGGTAAAAATATAAAATCGACGGTTTTCTGCATACATGTTATAAGTTCCATTAATCATAATACAATTACAGACCGAGAGGGCTAATTTACTCCAAAATGTGGTGATCAAATTCCTAGATATTAACACACTATGTAGTTATACAGGGTAGCAACGCTGGTCCGCCAAACAAATCAAGTACATAGATAAAATTCAAGTACATTTTCCCATATAATTTCAATTTTTTCTAACTATGTTGTAGGTACCTATGTAACTCCAAATGCTCAAAAACATGTTTTTAAGA
>JAUZND010089428.1:0-36769 GCA_034780555.1 Coelogynopora nodosa
TGATATCATACGGAATGGATGTGTAAATATATAGTGTGGTATCATTATAAAATATATGACATTGTCAATATTTTTTATTTTATAAATATTTTTCAAATTAGGTACCTTTTTCGACATCGATTCCCAAAATTTATAAATCCGCGCCCCATTAACATTGACCATTTTCCACATTCTATGCAATCAATCCTTAATTTTACTACAATTTTTATTGATTAATCAAATTATTAAGATACCAGTAGTATAATTTAGTAAATTACGACATTATTTGAAAATATAATATGAATATTTTATCCCTGTTTTTTTCAGATGAGAAGCAAGTAGACAATTGTCATGGTAACATATCTGATGATTCTACCAATCAGATTCGTATCGCGGAATTAGAAAATAAATTGAAAATTAAAAAGGAAAAGATTAAGCAATTTTCAAGTTAGTTTATTGATTAACTTTCTTAAATTTAAAAAGTGTATTTTGATTAATAGTAATGATTTTTATGTAGGAGTGAAGGACACGCAACATTTCACCGCGCAAATATAAACAACACAAGACAACAACTTTATAAATGTTTTTTTTTAAATGAGTAAATTTTTTGTAAAAGTGAAGGTGTGTGAGTTCAAAATGGTGTCAACAAAGGTGCGAAAAGTGGCTCTGTAATGTTTTTTGGATGGTGAGTAGCGATAAAGTACGTGGGTTTTATTAGCGATTGCTATTATTAAAAGTCTGCCATCATCTTCGATTTCTGATTTTTTTATGTCAATTTAAATTAGAGTCACACTAGATGCATTATGAAACCCTGTAACTCAAGTTGCCACAATTTGCTTGTTGATGGTGTTGTATGGAATCAGAAAGTTTCAATATTTTTACCAATACTAGAAAGGAATGGCGTTCGAAATGATACATAATAAGAATAAATAATAAGTCGAAATTAAGGGCAGAGCCTGTACAAACAGCGGAGAGACAGAGCACTACCGGTTTCGAGCTATTCAGCTCTCATCAGGTGCCCTAGTCTCCCTACTGATGACTGGACACAGATGACTGATTAATATTATTTTATTTTTGTTATGGGATTAGAATTTCTATTATCTATATTTTCATCGTAAAATATTAAATTGATTATTTTGATGTGTATTTAGCATTTTCATAATTAGTGGTTTCCTAATTATTTAATTGAATAATTAGTCGTAATTTTATCAGAATATATCATTTATCTTTATTTAATTAAGATTTTTTCCCCTATTGAAATTATAAAAAGGAAGGATACAAGATAAAATATGTTGCAATTGAGCTTATTATTAGCTCATATTCACGAAATAAAAATAATTAATTACATGGATATGTGTACTTGTATCAATTATGTAACTAATTTTTTATTATAAATAATTCCAGATAAATATTTTAATTATACAATGAAATCAAAAAGGTGGACTTAATTAGATTTTTACGTCAAGTTAATTCATAAGAGTGCATTATTCATTTTTAAAATTATATATTTAAATACTAATACAAAAATAATATTATAAACACAATATAAAAACATTATAAAAATAAAATAATATGTAGAATGAATAAACGTTTTAATACTGATGAATACTTAAGTTTGTGAATTTTTTAGTTTATATTATTTTTATTGGGAGTTTAGAATATCTTGAAAATTATTTTTATTTAACCTTATATAGGTACAATTATAGTAGTATGTAGGCCTAATCTAACTGAATCTAACTGATTAAGTAATTCAGTCAATTATAAAATTAAACAAATTGCAGTATTTTTCCTTTAATTAATTACTTTTTAATTATTAACCGGCTGGATTAGTGATATTAGTGTATCGTGTGGGGATTCCGCAATAGCTTCAAGATAGTAATATAAAAATATTTATATACCTATTCATTATTTAATATTAATGAATCACGTTGATTATTCATTTAAAAATAAAATTATTCAAATTGCGAATTAAGTTCATTAAAATTTATTCAATTAGCATTAATAAAATGTATATTGAGTGTCGTACAATTAATTATTAAAAACGTAACTCATTAAATGTGAAAAACCTGCAGTCTGCAGTCAAGGTTTGCTGAATTTAAACCTATTAAAAATAAGTAAGAATATTATTGTACTTACGGTATATGATAACTTCAATCTGCGTGTGGGGTCCCCCGAAGGTCAATAAAACGACACACAGAAAAGGTAACCAATCGCTACACGAGATGCTCTGCTCTGTTCTTGTAAATGGAGTAAGGGGAATCCTACATTTTTTGGTAGTTTGTCTCACGTCATTTGAACAAGCGTGGTAATAGTGAATCTCATGGTGTTCTAATGTATTTTTTCATTAAAGATACACTTCGACGATGTATTTAATTTACAAAACTTGTTACGGAGTTAATTGCTTCAGAAAGCGGCGAGAGTTCTGTGCAATCATTCAATAACGAATGTGGATTTCTTAATATTTCAATTAAGTTTTAGTTTTAAACTGTGCTGTGAAACTGCAAGATGGACTCTAGAAATGGACCTATTCGAGCGGGTTACACGACGTGCTGTAATTCACACGATCAAAACTACACATATACGTCTACTCCAGGATCTTTATATAATTTGCCTCAACAACATGTTTCACAGGTATTTCAGATTTTATGTATTCATAATACTAATCAAATGGGTAATACAAAAGTGAAATTTAAATTTCATTTAGTGAATCCAAGGACAATTGTTTCCTTATATTCGGGATATCCATATTTTTTCAGTTCTAAATTTTAATAATTTTTTGAAATATAAATTATTGATTGTACTATTATATTAGAATTATATATTTTCATTTTATTTATTTTTATATAATAAAATATGCTGCAATTGCGATGATGACGTAACAAATCTATTCCTTTAAACAAAAAATTATAATAATACTAATTTTTAAAGAGGATGTATTCATTAATATGCACTACTTATATCAATACATTATATGGTATTCAATATTGGTAGAGGCAATTATTAGGACAAAATAAAGAACAAAATAAATTAATTATGAAATGCATACGCAGGTGAGATTTAATATATGTTTTATTTAAATGAAATGTTAAACAGCAATACATTAGTATTTTCCGGGTAGGCATATTTTCATATACTATTTTTAGAAATGAAATCTAAATAAAACAAAATAAGTTTATAAACAACGGGGAAAACATATTTAAAGATTTCTATAATTTAATTGTTTTAATTTTTAATAAGAGTATTAATAATATGACAAAGCTATATTATGGCAAACCCTTAAAATTGTTATAATTAACCTACTTTACATTTTTTCAGAAACGAAGATTAAAATATCGAATAAAAAATACGTATTCCTAAAATTAATAATGAAGATGATTAATCGATTAATGAAATTCAATGATTTTATTCAAATATTTATCACTTGTTAATAAAATATAATAGAAAAACCTATTTTTCAATGGGGACATTATTTTCCTATTTTATTTGATTAATTCACAGCTGATATACTGTATACAGAAAGTTTGTATTATTTTAATATATATGTATATATATATATATATATATAATTTACCTTTCTGAAACTCTAAGCTATTAAACAAATAGTATAGTTTACTACTATGATTTTTTTATGATTTACCTAAACCCAAAATTTAAAAATTATGACACCGTTGAATATTCTAAGTAAGAACTAATTATGGCTTGAAGCTTTTAAAATTATCTTTGTAGATACTGATGTTTAATATAGTAATGTCTATAATGCTTTATTTATCCGTTTGGTTATACAAGACTATTATCTTTTAATTATTTTTTTAGCATAATTATTTAATTACAGTATTGTACTTTTTCAATAAATTAAAACCCAAACATTCACATCAGAGTTATGCACAATACTTTATATAAAAGTTATTAACCATATTATATGTATACCCCACACATCGCCAATCGATAGGGCGTTTTGTGTCTAGTTTACTTTTTCGTGTCTCGGGTGCACAGTTATGTAGAATGCACACCTATATCTATTCTGATAGCGGCAGTAAATTGGTACAAATAATGTCTTCCTTTGTAGGATCGATTAAACACAAAATGCTTTTGCAGTGAACTGTTTTTTGGTCACTGTCATATTTAAAAGGAAATGAACATTTATGTTAGAAAAAGCTCTTTATATGATATGTGTTTAATAGGTACCTAAGATTTTTTGTATTATATAATGTATCATAATATTTGTTTTAATATTTTTGTTATATAAATAAGGCTTATTAATGTTGTTGGCAGTTTAAAAAAACATATAATTTTAACACTAATTAGGCACCAATTGAATATATGTGATATTATTTTAGAATACCCAAAGAATCCCTCCAAATATGGTGACTGATGCCAGTGTGGCATTGTATAGAATTTCAAAGGTAATTCACTCGCATTTAAATTAATCCAATTTATATACTAACAATTGTATAGTTTGTAATCAATAAAAAAGCGTTACATTTGGCTTATTCAGGGGCAAGCGAAGGGCAACGGACTTCGTCTCAATCTTCGACAATGTCATTTTCGAGCCTTTTCCTCACTGGAACAGTTCTCGTACAAGCACCGCCCAAAAATGATTGTAATTGGAATTGTCGTATTACTCCTGTTATGCCTGGGTCTAAAAACAGCTTCATTTGAAACAGATTTGGAGAAACTTTGGATGGAAGGTAACTAACTGATTAATTTTATTATAGTGAAACATAAGTTTAAATCGAATATCTGACAGTGATAAGAAATTGAAGAAATCGCACCCTTGGAACGGTTTTTGTCTGTTGTTTTGTTTTTACTAGATTCTGCTTTTAATGACATATTATTTTTTTAAGAAGATGCACCTGTTTAAAAATATTCTTAAGTATTCTTATAGAAGATAAGTTATTTTTAATGCAATTTGCTTATATTAGTTATCCTTGTTAATTTTATTGACCACACATTTAATTTTAGTCCAATTTAGGTCTAAGTTATCTTATCGATTGAGATTAAAAGTGATGTTTACACAGCTTTTCTTCTATATTATGTTCCGTTTTTTGTTACCTATGCTGTCGTGCTAACAACAGACCAGTTCATTACCTACGCAAAAAATCATTCAATCGCTCTTCCTATATATATATAATAATAGTAGTGCCAATAGATTTTACCTAGCTAACTACATGCCTTTGTGATGACAAGTATATTGATTTACTAGAAGAGCTGTGGGTGTGTATATACCACCCAAGCACACATGCACTTCACCTAGTTAGGCTTTATCCCCATGCGGTCCTTGTCAATAATGTGGTCAGTCATGTGTGACGAAGCACATGAAAATTTATTCTTTGTTATTATTTGTGAAGACCTTTTATCTGAAGTGTTTGTCCCTACTTGACCTCGTGAATTGATATTGAATATTTGAGAAGTTATATTTGCAAGATGTGGTTTAAAACCACTCAAAGATATTTTAAAAAAAGTGTAAAACATCATCTTAAATTAAAAGCATTTGTTTCATGATAATAGGCTGATATATTTTAATGTACCAAATATGTTTGAGATTATTTTGGTTTGATGCTTAATATAAATGTTATGGTGCCTGTTGAATATGTATAATTATGTATTGTAATACACACAAATTAAAAAATGAGAGTTAAAATTATACTAAATATTAGTAAATCGCTTCTACCTAAATTATATATAAATAAGATGACCTTATTATAACCACTATATAGCGTCACATAGAATAGCGTCACGGTAGAATTTGACATATGTTGTTCATTATACGTTATTAATTCTTATCAAGTTACGAGCATTATAAAATGTGTTCAATATCTTAGCGTGAGGTGGAAAATTTGGGCGGACCACACAAACCTTGAAATTGGAATTGTCTCTTAAATAAAAATTAATATATTCTGATGAACAACGTTTTATATAATCCCTTAAAATCTCGTTGATGTATTTATCAGAAAAGTCGTCCCTAACAAAGTGTTAATTAATTCTATCAAACATAGTTAATTAAAACTGTAACTGTTTTTGACCTTTTTAATGCAAAACTGCATCACTTTTGTGGTTTGTTTTCTATGTGATTATTTACCGTAAATTTATAGTCATTTGATAAACCCACCGGAGGTGTTTATCATATGTCACTTTCGAGCTACTAAATTTGCATTGATATATTCTGCAATATAAACGGTGAACACATCAAATGTATAATTAATTAATTTTGATTGTTTGTTTGTTTCACTTCTACGGAACTATTCCAATAAAAACTTATAATATTAATAATAATATAATTTACACGTTTATTATATAAAAGAACAGTTGCCAGCAGACAAAGGAATTTGGTATTATTTATTACATTGAATATTTTGAAATATAATGTTTTACGCAACATTTCATGAGCTATTGGAATGTGTCGCGTTTTATTATGAAAACATTCTACGGTTTGGCATATTATATATCTTTATGTATCACGTATCATATATATATATATATATATTGTATATTCATATCGAGAAAAGCAGTATATAAATATACACATAGCAGACAAAATAATAAAAAGTTGTAATTATATCAACTAATATGTTTAATAAAAAAGTTTTCAAAATTATTTTGGAAAAGCAATAATGTACTATATTTAAATGTATATTTTAATATGTTTTATATATATTTTAATATTATAATTTATATGTAAATGCATTTGGATTCTATTTGGAATACTGTATACCGAAAATAGAATAAAACCGTAGTAGGCATGGGCTAAGTTTGTTATCAATATGTCTGACTATTATAATAAATGACTAATCTATATGATTAGTAAAAGACTATTAGTAAATATAATTAACCGATATATAATATATATATAGGTTAATGACATTTATGAATATATATTTACTGTATATTCCAGAAGATATTATGTGGTTAATTGTAGAGGATATTTTAAAGTTGATTTAGTTTATTCAGTGTGATTATTATTATTAATTATTTTATTATATTTTTAAATTATGAAGTTTACACAATAGTGGTTTTCAAAATATAATTGAATGATATGTATGTTTTCTTATATAATATTACAATATTTTAAAAGTAGTAAACATATACAATACATATGTAATTGTTGTGATTTTTTAATCCATTTTAAAACATATTGAAACGATATTTTATTCTATAAAATATGACTATTTCGTCATGATATTATTTATTAATATTTAAAACTCATATTGGTAGTATTTCATAGTATTAAATTGACTGTACACTCTATACAGTAAACTTTACAACATACCATAATACAATTTTACAAAATAATAGCAATGGCATTGCTTTACATAAAATTACCAATTTGCAAATATTCCATTTCTTTTAATGTGTTACAAAATATGTGTTTCGCTATATATACATTACTTTTATGTCGTGCATTCCATATGTGCCACATAGTTAGTAGTATGGAAAATACCTCAAAACAGGCTGTAGATGTTTCAATTTTATACTTTATTTTAATAGGCAAGCCTTCAGTTGAGATTGACAGCATACTTGCACATGGTCAGTCGCATATATATATATATAAGTATATGGATCTGATATAGATAGAAATGATTAGTCTTGTTGTTAGGAATTCCAATTATGTAAACCAAGGTTATGTGCACATCCTTTTGTCAGGGTGGGTGGCCTTTAAAGGACGCAGTCAGTTGTACATCCATACACAGACCACACAGAGAGGCTGTGGCTTTTCTAAATGTTTTTTAGAAGAGATTCTTCTATTTGCTCCCCTCCCGTTTCTTGTAATTTTCTGTCAGTTTGTCGCATTGTATCAGTTGGCACATTCCAAGGGAATTATTGGGTCAAAAACAGGGACTTAGATCCAGGAAAGTAGGATCCTTCTGGTTAGTAAGGTCCCATAAATTTATTTGACTGTATGTGTTCAGTATCACGGTATGTAGCAGCTTGCATTGCTTCGGGCGACAGAAACTTGTGTTTATGCCGACCACATTCATTTAGACGTAATACTGCTATATATACATAGTTAAAATATCGTCGAATCTGTATGTTTACACCACAGACACTGTCATTTGATAGTTTCCCGTTAATTTGCTAGGCAATATTTCGAGGGATAACGAGAATGATATATTTCCATACATTGATACCACTTTCATTCTCTATGCATGATTTATATCGTTTTAAAAAGTCTCTCCAGTTAACGAAACGATTATGTATGCGGTTTCCTCCCCTTTGCTCCTTAATTGGCTGCTTTTTGAATATAAAATTAGTTCATGAAGTCACCCCCTTACATGAGTAGTAAACACTTAATTAAATGTTATATTTCAGAAATGTCAGTCAACAATTTTTTTTAATACCACTCATTTTTTTAAATTTGTTACATTATTGCAGTTTTGTACTCCAAAATATTCTAATATTACAACTATAGTTAATATGCATTCAATACACTAAATATACTTTACGAGTATATATATAGTGTTCTTCTATTTAGTGTTCGTTTAATATGTGATTTTAAAACTAACTGCTACTTAATGTTGTTTTTTGCACGTCAGAATTATAAAAACGTACTTATAGTTTTTAAGTTATTTTTTTCAGTTCTTTTAAATTAAAAATTATACATATGTCTAAAAGAGGAGACCCGAGATTACCAGAGAAAATAACCTTCAAATATGCCGTTTTTCAAGAGGTTCAAAATTATAGTTTTAAAAGTTACCATGATAATAATTTTTTCAAAAGTTTTGATACGCTATGATTTTCTTATATAAGCGTTAAATTTGAAGCTTATTTTCTCTGGTAATCTCAGGTCTCCTCTTTTAGACATCTGTATAATTTTTAATTTAAAATAGCTGGAAATTATTATTAGTTTTAATAACAAATTATGATTTATAAAATGCATTATCTAATATTTGTCTCAAACATATGTCACTATATATAGTATATTTGAATATATTGATGACAAATTAATATGTTTTTAAAGTACGATGGTAGTCAATGATTTCCTTTAACTCTGTTTAATTTAAATTATAGTCAGAACGTACAGGTGTGGTATTTATTACATATTGTGGTAACTTTTTGTAGACTTTGTCATTTCATTTATATGTTAATATTTTCCTTGGAACGTTTTAATTAATTTATTTTGTACTATGCCTAATCTTTCTCAAATAATCAGAATTATAAAAAAGTGTTTATGTTGACTAATTTTTTTATTCGTTTAAATTCTCAGGAACTAAATAATTATGTTAGGGGCAGTATATTTATAGCTATTTTGACAGTTTTATTAGGATATATTTTTACTATATGTTCATATATATTATTCATACTGTAATTAAGTATTCGTAAATTCCATTTACTTGATCCTGCACATATTTGAAATGAATATAATATATCGATCGGTATAATAACAAAATTATAGATTTAGATTTTATTGTTGCAACCGCATTCTAGTGACATATATTATTCCAACATCATTTTTTAATGTATTGGATAAATTATTTTAATTTTCAATCATATGACCTTATTTTATTTACAATAGATTTGCAGACAATATGAGGATTAAATAATTTTGCTATGTAGTTAAAGCGAATTGTAGACATATATTTATTTATTAATTAATAAATTTAATTTTTACTTCGTTTTATAAAGCTATATCGCGAATTGTTTTGAACCATTTTTCAACTGAAGTCTTCAATCCTTAATATGATTCATTATGGCGGAGTGTCTGGTGATATATACCTATACAAAGAAGTCACGAGTATAAAGATAAAAAGAGTTTTCTTTCAAAATGTTATCTTACAGACGGTGAAATTCGATTCTGTCAAAAACAAGCAGAATTTATTAAGACCTACAATTCACAGTCATGGTTTAGAAAAGAGTCCCTGTTAATAATCACTGGTCAATTGCTTTTTATAAGATGACTCATTCAATTACAAACGAAGAATATCCTATTGCCTGACTCATAGAAAGATGACTTATATAAAGCAAGACTTTTTAAAATAAAATGTTAATTTATTTCTCTTTGTTTTACATTTTAAAATAGAAAATGGACGTTTACAGTCGGAAATGAAGTACATTTCAAAGGCATTGGGTGGTGATAGTTTTCTTGGTTCAATGGAATCGATTTTACAAACCGGAAATAACTTGATGACACCGAAAGCTCTGCTGGACCATTTGAATGCACTTTTAAAAATGCGTCAAATGTATGTCATGATTGGTGCCAGGTAAGAAATTTAGCTGAATGTTATGCTTATATTTTTCAACAGTAGTTAACAATTCTTTGTGACTCTCTTTTTTTAAGAAAATGGACCTTCAACGATATATGCCAAAAAATTTATTTTCCGTTTGGAGGACCCCATTTAGTTGAGGTAAGTGTGTGTAATTGCGTTTATTCTAATTATATTTGTCTTTTTTCATTTATGTGCCTGTTATCTTATTTCTCTATCAGAAGTTTATGGATAATTTTTCGCCTTGTATGATAATAACTCCTCTGGATTGTTTCTGGGAAGGTTCAAAGGTTATGGGGCCGGATAACTCAATAATAATTCCATGGTAAGCATCGGAAATAATTATATATATATATACTGTATAATGTTAGAGATTTCATGTATTTTGTAAAATAGCTGAAAATATATAATTACCGAATTCATGTATACATCGTCCTGTGCAACTCGCCCAGATAATTCTTAATTATTAATGGAATACAAATGCATAAAGTTAATATATTATATAGAATGCTATAACCTTATTCTTTGTTATTCTCTCTATATATAGCTAACAAAATGTTCGAAATTGATCGTCATTTACACCATAACATTAGTTAATGTATTTGTATGTCCAAAAATTGAATTTATAAAATAAATTACTATAAATAATGTTAACCGATCTACTATTTTGCTTTTTGATACTAAATTTAGAGTTACATTTTGCGTCCAAATTCGAGGCTAAAATACCACAGCCCTGAATTTAACCTTTGCCAAGTGGTATGAAAAAAAACTCATTACACTGAAAAAAAAAGGACTGACTAAAGTGATGGCAAAGTGTGCGGTAGCATACTGTATGTGTGGGGTGTAGCTGCCTATATGGTATAAGCAACGATCACCTCAGTGCTGAATTAAATGTCGCTAGTTGTGGGGGCGGAATTTCTTCAGGTTGAAAGAAAGCGAGAGCCAAATAATCATTCCAGGCGATCTTTTGACTTTTGGACACAGTATGCCACAGTGTAGGTCTTTGCCGAGTCCAAGCTAACCTATTCCTTCTCGCCAGGAGCGACAAGTTGAACCAGTAAATTCTCAGAGGCTCAAGAGACCACCCGGCAAGGCGTGGGAATGTACACCGGCTCCTGTGCTCTGCGTGCACTCTCTCACTCCCCTCTGCTAGCGCTATACTCTCTCTTCCTCCTCTTCTTAGTCTTGTCATTTTCCGATACTTGACTGGTTAGAATTTGGGAGTTCCCAACTCTGCTTTTAATTTCCGTTGCCTCAATTACGTGTATACATGAGAAATACCAGTGAAGGTTTCTTGCTATATACTATACATGTTTAGGCATCCATAGGTGTACACACTAAACTTTAGGTTGACTATTGAAGCAGATTGCAAACACATAGGGAAAGAGAACCTAGCTGTTCATCCTGGTTGTAGGTTTATAAGCTATGTGCTGTAGGGTGTTTCCATTGATTAAACGGTAAAATAGGAGGGTTTGATTTCTTGTATTTTACTATTCTTAATAAAAATAAATGTGTTTGCTAAGGTTTTGCTGTTTAAAAATAACGAAAAACACGATTTATAACATAACTAACTTACGGTGTTTTAAAATCGAACTAAATAGACAACACAAAATATATTTTAGGTAATTTGATATAGTTGTGTGTTTTGTTTAATAGTTTAAGTTTAGTTTTAATAGTTTAAGTAGGTAGCTCAAATATAGGTTAGATTTTAGTGGTAATTAACATAAACGAAACACTAAATAGCTTTTAAATAATTAAATTTAACATTCTGTGTTTAATTTAAAATCAGTGGATAATGGTTCACAAACATTTGCTTACATTTGGTTGTTTTTAAAGATAATGCGTTGTGTTATTCATCTGAAAGAGCTGTTCATTATTTAGGTTATTCTTTTTTATGGTAAACTTATAAATTCTAGCTTATTGTGCATAACATTTATTATATTATTATTATTATTATATTAACATTTATTATGTATATGTATATATTATATACCGTCCTTTTACAATGTCCTTAGTGAATAAAGGCTTCCAGATATAATAAATAAACCATATATGAATATATATATATGATAAAATAGGCATATGTATCATTTATTTTATGAGACACTTCCTTTCGACATTTGAGCTTTATACAGACGTTAATAAATAAAAGCAACCAAAATACTCGATTTGGTCCACTTGTAACCTGAACTCATAATCCCAAATCAACGTGTTAATTAACGTCTTTTGTCTGGCGCCACTTCGTTTACTTGCGATATCCAATATCTGTAATGAGAGATATTAAAACCATAGAATTCTATCTATGCATTTCTGTGATTAAAACATATATACGCTTGTTTGACATCTTGTTTGTTAGTGTCACCTATATGTGATTACTAACATAATCATTTTTTAATATAGCTTATTTTGTGTAATTGTGTATAGTACAACTGGCTTAGTAAATACTATACAATTTAACTTCGCAGAAGTGTAACGAAGGATTGCCCTATTTCAAGTAAACCTTATTTTGATT
Organism: Coelogynopora nodosa; assembly: GCA_034780555.1. NCBI lineage: Eukaryota > Metazoa > Platyhelminthes > Proseriata > Coelogynoporidae > Coelogynopora > Coelogynopora nodosa. Next base: position 12,691 of record JAUZND010089428.1, read on the forward strand.
AAAATGACTGGCAGAAGAAATTGCTCAAATACTGACTGTTTAATAATACTTAATTAATAATAATAATTAATATTGCTCAAATACTATTGTTTAACTCATGTGTTCCACTATTATCATTTATGTGTCCACTATATACTAACCAGTAAAGCATGTTATTCAAACCTAAATGCGTTTAACATAATCCATTTTCTATAAGGTCATGCAAAGCTCATGGTCCTTTGACCCTTGAAGAAATCTATTTGAAGGAAATATTAGTTATTTTTACAAATATTTAAGTTTTAAGAAATAAGGTTTCTAATTTATCACAAAGTATTTATTATATAAAAAATGGGACTATTTATTCATATATTTTCCTAATTGATATAGGTGAATATCTTGAATTATTATAATTTTCATATCACAGGACACATTACAATGTTTCTGTATTAAAAAAAAATTAACTTAATGTCATGTTTTATCTGTTGTAAGAATTGTGTTGTATTAAAAAGTAATTTTTAAAATGATGAGTTTTAATATTTAAAATACTAAACAGTTATATTATTTTTACTCAATCCAATGATCAAATTCATATAACTGATTAATAGCTTTTAATAATGTATTGTATATTTTGGTTAGGTTTGGACAAACACAGCGCTTCAAGTGGACTAATTTAGACCCTGTTGGGATTCTCACTAAGCTTCGCAAAAGCTACGGCAAGCGTAATTTTGCCGAGATTGACAAAATGATCTCAACTTTTCAACTTGCGGGCATTGAACACGGTTATCAGAAAAGAAGTTGTTTGGATCCCAGAGATCCAGAGTGTCCGCCCATGTCGCCCAATTATCAGAGCTCGGTAAGTTATTGGGTAAACGAATGTATACAGTGTAATTACTGAATCATTGTAATACGTCCTATTGATTTAATTTATGTAACAAAAATTTATAACTTTCTTTTAATCTTAATTAAAAATAACAATTCAGATATAAGTGCATATATAGTCTAATCTATATTCTATTAATGGCGGCTCAAAATTTGTTTAAAGGGTAACATAAATCATTGAACATATACATAGAATATTCAGATATGTTTTTTAGTTGAACACATTCTTTTCAATTCTTCAACACCACCATGAAACGAATAAAAAATAGAAATAAAAAAGGTGAATCACAAATTATCAAGCAACCGTCAATAAGAAACAAAATTTCATCATATTTTCAGGATGGAATTTAGCAACATTCATGACTAAACTCTAGAAAGGTCAAACAAAAGGAATAAATTATCATCAAACCACAAATATTATTTATAAAAATTGTTTATAATTAATCATAGCTTGTACTCTGTAAAAAATGCCTGGAGTAATATGATGGCAAGTCAAACCTGTGGATTTAAAAGACAGTCTGTGATATCCAAAAAAGCAGAAAAATAATTGGGGACAGGCCGGATTATATTAAGAAAACACATGTAATAAATGATATTTATAATGAAAAAGGAAAAAAAATATGACTAAACAATTGTGCGTGACTTTGGACACTCAGTGGTAAATTTACCATAGTAAAATTATGAGAAATGAAGTAAAAGTGATGTAGTTAAAATTAATATTATATTTTATTTCGTAAGGAAACCCCCATAAATATTTGTTTTAATGTTCTAAAAAACTCTCGAAAATAGCTTATGTTGCATCGGTAATGCTCTGCCTTTATGACTGTTTATCTTTATGATTATTTTTGATTTGTGCTTAGTGCATATTTAATATTTACTATTAACCAAAACATAGGACATTTGAATATTGCTAATATATACAACGTTTTTAATATTTTTAATATTATTTTATATATTAATTTTTGCAGTTACATTATTCTTACATTTTTAATTCATATTTCTTACATATTTCTTATGTGTCGCTAAAAATATTCAATGTCGATGTTTCCAGTCACCAAATATTGGTCAGATATTGAGTGGAGGCTGTTCCGGCTTTGCGACTAACCTTCTTCAATATCCCGAACGCCTTATTGTTGGCGGAGTGACCCGTTCTATTCCCAAGGGAGCGATCACAGGGGTCAAAGCCCTGCAATCCCTGCTCCTCATACGGTCGCCCAAGGATCTCTATGACGAGGTCCATCGAGAGAACCCCTACTATGACTTTTCAGTCCACCAAGCGGCTCGAGTGATTCGAGAATGGCAGAGGAAACTCAAGGAGGTGATTTAACATGGGGTGATGTTGCTTTATGTTTGAAAAGTCACTATATATAAAGTTATCGGAAAAAATGGGAAACGGAAAAATATAATAGCTAGGCGTATATAATTAAACAAATACGTTATTCGACTAATTCAAGGTTACTGTATTAAACATTAACATATTAAACATTTCATTCCTGTGTTGAAAAGTTGCTTAAATCTTTCACTTATATAGTTGAACTAAAAGTTGCTCTTCCTTCCTTCTTTCCTTGCTTCTATTTATGTATAATAGTATACAGTGGCGCCTGTAGGATTTTGGATTTAAAAAACTATACCTACTCCGTCTATAGGGAGCGCCAACACGATATTATAACGTATAATATAAAAATCACAGCAGCATAGCATATTACTAAATGTGTATAAATATAAAAGGTAATTTTTGCCAGGGGCGCCAATTTCTAAAAAATACTATACGAAAGAGCGTATGCGCGGGCGTCACTGCTGTAGTTCAATATATGAAAATGGAAATATATGTTTTTAATGCTTGACTTACATGTATATACATGTATATACATGTATATAATAGAGGTAAAGCTAACTTTCTCAGTTTTGTTAATAAAATATAGTTTTGATGAATGTTGTAATTGTTAATTGTATTTAAATTTTGTGATATATGTAGTTAGAATATTTTAAGTATTATTATGAGAACAATTTGAATTCCGTTTTATTTAATATTTTTATTTAGCTGTGTAAATTATATTGTATGATAAACAATTATTCATATTAAAATTTATAAACTAAAGTAGTACAGTTGATTCATACATTCTTACTTATTCAATTTATGATTTTCAGATAATGCAGATGTTGATTAATACCTAATGTATAAAGCATGTCGTTTTTTGGACTGTTCGGTTACATGTATTATTATGATAATTACAGTTAGTTATATAATATAACATATCATTAACAAGTTAGCTTATCATCATGATCGTGTCGTGATTTTCTAATTTAAAGACAAGTATTTTCTTAGTCATTCATGATCAAATTAACATACCCCAAACTTCTCTTAGTTAGAGCTTATTAACTAACATTTCCGGTATTTTATTCTACATTCTATATTGCCGCGTATGCTCAAAGTATACAACCTGAGTTAAAGGGTTCCCAGATTCGTTAAAACAGTTGTGACACTGTATGTCAACGCTGTTGTAGGTCTTTTTTTTATGTATGTGCCAATTTATTCGTTCTTATAATATATTTTTATATTATATGTTGACTGAAAACCACCTCTCCATCACTCACACTACACACACTTAATAGCTGTAATATACCACCCACAGTGATTTTCTGCCGCTACGCCGCTTGCTCTTATAATATAGGTATATCACATACTTATAATTGCTTATAATTGCCGCATTTGACTGGAGTACGACGAGAACAAGCTATGGTTACTTTTGATTTAGTGTGTATTATTTACACTGGCCATTGTATAGTTTCTAAATACATTAATTCTTAGAGGAGTTAACACCAAATATATCATTTAGTAATTAGTGGACATGTTAGTGAAAGTTATTAGTCCTTAAATGTTGGTGGGGTAATTTAGATTTTATAGTTAATTATTAATTTTCATTGAACTTTTGGAAAATTAAATTAAATAAAAATGGATCAACAGTTAACACAATCAAATAATTCTGCTGTGTTGTGTCCTGTATCAACATTCAACATCCTCATGATAAATAATAATTGATAGTTTGGATGTTGTAAAGCAATAAACTTAATGATCTTGTACATTTATTTGTCAAATTTATTTACTTTAAATCACTGTGTAAAGATGCTGAAAATCGCAAATAATAAATTATATATCTATATATACAATAGACAGTAAATAATTCTCCAGTCATTTTCTCATTCTTGCATCGCAAACAAGTGAGATGAATTGTTTGGAAAGTCTTTGTCCCGCTATTTTTATATGCGCAACAAATTCAAGATAAAAATTCGTCAAAATATTTTTATTATTTATGAATAAAAGATGAAAATATGCAAACAATATTAAATATATAATATAATTATTTTTAGTTAATTAAGATTCATAAATTGTTTTACTGGACCAATTATAGTCTAGACCATAAAAGTGTAATATCAGTCAATTCCAATCTAAATCATGACTTTAAATGTTATTTGAAAACAGTTGTTAAGTGGAACTTCACTATTTAAAATGTCAGCCTTAATTTGAGAGTGGACTATTAGCTTCGAAGCTTCATCAATACTAGCCATATAGGTTCGTTCGACTGATTTTTAATATTGCTAATAATGCGTATGTATGTTATATACAGCTGATTGTGTAGCATTAAAGTTGAATATTATTTGCTTTTTATATAATATAGGTTACATATATTTACTAATTATGTACATATTAAATTCATTTTATTTTTACAATATTTGTAAAATGTTATATATAAATTCTTTCTTTAGGAACTCGATCATATCAATCGGCTCGATGATTCTAATGGTCCAGCAGATGACGAAGGCAAAACTTCGTCCAAATTTTACGCCTTCACGACCAACGCTCTCAATGACATTCTCGCCAGCGTAACTACTGATCAAAGCCCAATTAAACTGATAGGAACGGTGGTTCTCGTGGTAAGCAATATAACAAATAATATATGACATATACATTTATATAGGTAACTATAGTTACTTAGTTAATTTTATCTTAAACGTGACTCTAATGTTGTATCTCAATCCTAATTTTGTTACGTGTTCATTGATAATTAATTTATTGCTGTATTACTGTTTTATGGAGTTTCAATCGGTTGACCTTTCTCTGATTGTTAGATTTGGGAATTGAATATGGCTGGCGTATATTGTGAATGTGGAGACTCGTAAATTATATTTTTGGCATCACGAAAGTATCTGAATGATAATCTATTTATAAGGATATATTTTAGGTGAATATTAAGGTCAAATCGCAATCCTGATATTATTTATATGATTTCGCCTGTACTAGTGTTTATTTTAGCAAGCTGCTTCAATTTGTCTTCATTAGAACGTGACCTATAGAAACAAAATGATAAATAGAGAATTCGGATACCAATTTCAAAAGTTTTATGTTATATAAAATATGTAAAATGAGTTAATCTGTTCCCTGAATATAAACTTATATTTTTACTAAGGCATATTGGTATAGTCGGTATACATAATATGTTAGATAATGTATTATAAACAATATTAATTCAGTAAAAAAAAATTTGATTCAAAATTTTCAAAAGACATGATGTACTTATAGAAAGGTAAAGGTTGAAATTTGTTTTATAAGTACTAAATCATTTGGTTTAAAAATAGGATCTACTCTACTATACAACCTTTAATTGACTATATAAATTTGTATTATTGAAAAAATATTAATCTTTTTCTTCTCTCTTGGGATTAATGGTATATTTTCAGCTTGGCTACACTGTGGCTTGCTGTTTTCACTGGAAGGAGTCAATCCTATCGCACTGCTGGCTGGCGATCGTCAGCTTCATTTTGGTGGTTCTTTCGGTAATTGCGGGACTTGGGGTCTCAGCGCTATTTGGGCTCAAATTCACCGTCCTTACATTACAGGTAGGCTTCAGTTCTGCTCTTCTCCAATTACGTTTGAATTTGCCAAAATAATGTCTTTTTATCTGATCACTATAATCTTCATATAAGGTTTCTTACAGAATGGAGTTTATTCTGAAAGTGGTTAATTTTAAATTAAAAAATTGTTAATGTCGTTTTAAATTTTAGATTGGAAAATTTATAAAATGCTTGTTGAACTCATGTAGAAAGCCAGCACTCGACTAATGTAATTATTAAATTGATTACTATTTTGGCAGAAACGGTTTTTTACGTCATTAATACATATACGTCTGGGTACATTATAATGTGTGTTAATATTCATGCACACATATTCAGCTGGCAAATAGTCATCAACATCGTGTTTCTATGTCATGATTTCTCGGTCACCTGTTTGAAAGTGAGGTTAAATCAAATATAGTATCTCGGTGTCATCATCTTTCTGTAAGTATATATGTCACCCCAAATCCAGCCTATACTACATCAGTTGCACATAGTCGGCAGCTGTAGGTGATGTTGTAGGCTGTTGATGTTGATGTAAACGTATGTTTATAGAAGCTCTTACAGCAATAGTTTGTTCCGGTTTCTTCTATTTTGCTTTTATTAAAAATAATATACGGGCTATTTAATATTATATCTTATAAAATAAATACATTAAAAATTATATAGTGAAATCTAAACGATTACATATATATGTGAAGTAAAATTATTAATTAAAAATATTTCATGCTATCGATGCAGTTCGTAAAAGTTTTAGTGAAAGTGCATTTATTTTACACAAGAGGGACTTTTACATTTCGCAACAACTGTCACCTCGTTGGATTGGAGTTAGTGAATTAAAATATGAAGGGTAATATTTTATATATATATGTTATGTAGCAGTAAAATAATTTGTTTAATGAAACACTTTCATTGTAAAACATTTAATACATAAGATAATAATTTTACATTATCTATAATTATTATCCCCGTTTGTTTTGTCTATTACATAGAATAGATAAGCGTAATATTTCATCCGTTTATGAAATCGAACTTTTTCAAAGAGGAAATATGCAATTTAATAGGCCTTAATTTATGGAATATTTCTGAAAAATTCAAGAATTTTGTACCTCCTAATAATTCTCTCTATCCAGATTGGGATTCATTTATAACTTTGAATTCGTTACCACTTATTTTACAACAATTAATGGACACTGTGCTAAACTGTGCTATGTTCTCTTTAATTCATAATAATATATAATAATATATTATAATCATCCATCGCACTAAAATACATAGTATGGCCAAAAGATTTGAATTAAACTTTATATTATAAACAAATTACGAGGAATATATATACAGAACTATTATTTGCCGCCTTATTAGTATTAAATTATGTACAACCAATGTTTTATTTTGAGCTTTCTATGTAAATGTATACAACAGATCTTCATCAATAGTTATAATTGTTCTATTCATGTTTCAGGTGTTACCATTTCTAATGCTCGGTATTGGCATGAACGATGTATTTACGATGATTTTTCATCATGCTAATTTGGCTCAACGAAATCCATCGCCGGTAAGACCAAATTATGTATTTATTATTTATATATATCTAATAAATATGGTGAAGTAATTGTCAAAGTGTGGGAAAGAGGAGTCTTGCAGAAATAACCTAAAAACGTAAATTAGTTTAACACTGTTGTTCTGTACATTTCTTAGCACTATAATTTGTTGATTTTGGCAACTTGTTAATGATCATGCCCGTGAATGATATATAGACAAAAATCTGTATTTATTAAAAAATTGATTTGATTAAAATTAAATGAAAAAAGCTCATTTTTGATAAAAAAATACTCGTATCCTAAAATATTTAGTCAGGAATATAAAATTAAATTTTTCATATGAGATAAAAAAATACTTCAAACATATTACATATTAATACATTGGCTAGTTTTATTTAGGCACCTGTTGGTATTTTTTAATATAAATTATTATTACATATTACAATAGAAATATTTTTGAAAATTTCTTCTTTAAAAACTATTCTGCAATTTAAATTATTTTTGAAATTCAAGATAAGTTATAGAAAAAAGTTTATTAATATTTATATTTATTTGCGATGAAAATCCATGCATATTTAATAATAAAATAGTTTATGGATATTTATTAGTATAAATTAATTATGAATATGTTATTATTATTATTGTGAATGTTTTTAACCTTACCTCATTAAGATTGTTTGTTTTTATTATGACCCGAAATGCAAACTGCTATAGAATAAGTATTTATGAAATTACTTTTGTGTTTCTTGGAAAATGTTTAAATATATTTATGAAGAATGTATATGGTTAATTATGGATATAATGGATATATTCTGGAAAAACACATTATGTGAAAGAAATTAGTCGTTTTATATGATATTAACAGTTTGTATTTATATATTATCGAAAACGTTTTACCTTTTGCACGTATATTTATATTCACCAGAAAATATTAAACATTATTATACTGCATTGAAAATGGCCATTCCGTCTAAATTTGATTTATATTTATCATTTTCATTGAGTAAAAATATACACTATTTTGGCATTTAGTGAACTAATATATTTTCAAAAAAAATTCTTCTAATTTGTGGTACAACTTTTAGGTCTTCTATTTAGTTGGATGGTAATTATACATAATGGAATTGTGCATGATGATTTGACCGCAATGTTTGGAAGTACACTTCGCAAATGTGGCATAATCTAAAAAAGCGTACACTATATAATATAAGTTACTTTGTGGCCTGACATAACTTCTTTGCAACATTATAACATGTCCCCTGTTGTGTCAGGAATGGACAGGATATGACGGATCTGACGCAGGGCTATCCATCTTATACCCTATACACGAATAAAGTTCACATTTAAATGCCTTTTATAGTCATTGACATTTAGCTGCACCCTACCCCTTTCCGTATTTCTATATGTTATCTTTCTCTTTTTATCTGATGAAGGAGTTTGCTGGGAAAACTCTTCAATTGTGCGCCCCGGTCATCTTCTACACATCGCTCAGTGGAATTGCTGCCTTCTTGACTGGCACGGTTGTTTCAGTTCCTCTGACGAGAAATTTCTGCTTACAGGTTTGTCTATTTTTAACCGTTTGCGTCACAAGCCTTTGTGATATTATTATTATGCTTGATAGCTTTTTATTACCCATGATTTATTAGGGTTATTTATTTATAGTTAATAGTGTATTGTCAATTTGATGTCATAGTTACTACGCTATACGTGTTACGATAGGCACATATGGCGCCATCATCTATATAATATGATAATATATTATTAGTAAGTCACCTGGTATTATTAGGTTTATCTTATACTAGTTTATAATTACTCAGTATTATAGTTATATATTTAGTTAAGTTTTTTTTACAATATAATTATACAATGTTATATATATTAATTATAATTAAGCAATTATTCAAAGCAACAATAAAAAATATTTTTCATTGAGTTGCATACTGAATTTGTATTTTATATTGACAACAATGTATTGAATTAAAAAATAATACTATCAGATAATATCATTTAAAAGAGAATAAATAATACTAATTATTAAACAGAAAAATGATTTGTAACCGTATTTTTTCATATTTCAATATTATCTATTTTAATTAAATTAGTCGCAACTGTAGTATTACGATTTGTTATTTAAGTGATTTAGGTAGATTTCGAAAATCAAGTGAGATTTTACAATTTTGTATTTTAAATCAATAACGTGAGCACCAATAATCTGTAAAATGCGAAAACGGTTACAATATTTTATCGTTTTTTATAGAGAAATTTTTTTCTTTAAAAATGTTTAAAAAAAATAATAATATAAATTCTGTTCATTAAAATTATCAATGTGACTATTTAATTAATATGCTAATAATAACTTACTTCTTTCTATAATATTTAGGCAGCAATTATCAACACGCTACAACTATTGACCGTGGTTCTCATACTACCAGCGTTGTTCAGTTACGATCTGACTCGGCGACTTCATCTACGCATGGACGTATTTTGCTGTCAGGTCAGCTTCCAGGGTCGTTCCTATATACCTGCCACAGTAGGCAGCCACAGCTGTGCACCACCCTCTAATTACATGCCGGAACCGCCCTGCAGCCAAGAAACGCCCACAGCCTTAGTGACATCCTCCAGTTCTTCCTCGTCGTCTTCCTCATCCTCTGGTTTTAATGCCTCTAGAAAGAATGGACTTGACGGCGCCTTGTCATGGGAGGGCGCATCAGCGGTTATCCTGCCGCGAAGTCTCTCTTCAGATTCGGAAGATTTACTCTTAGATCCGAAGATGGTCGGATCATCGGGACTGCCTACGCCTACAACACCTCCTGCGTACGACTACCAGGAAATGCCGTCTCTCTCCAGCCATCATCAATTGTCCAACGTATCTGATACCACGCAGCGAAATGTTTTCGCCGAATCTGACAGCGATGATCGATGTGACACTTTTATACAGCGTGTTTCAGTTCCTTGGGTCATTAAAAACGGTCTCTCATCAGCACTGATATTCTTACCGGTTAAAATATTCGTGATTCTTCTCTCAGTGGGACTTCTATCACTTTCCATTTTTGGTACCACTAAACTACGTTTTGGTTTAGAGTTTGACTGGGTGGTACCACGTAAATCAATGGAAGAATCGTATATCCGTGCATCAGATGCCAATTTCGGCCTGTATAATTTTCAACTGATTACGAAAGGGGAGTTGGATTATCCTAACAGTCAACGCCTCCTACGTAGTTACTATAAACAATTCAGTGATGTACCAAACATATTCGGTATTCAGCATAGCAATCCGAGACAGAAGCAAAGGAATGTGAGTCTTACAAGTGACGGCGTCCCTTCAATTGTTTCTAAGGATGGCCGCCCTAGGGCTGTGTTTTGGCTAGATGCCTTCAGAGACTGGCTGCTCAATTTTCAGGAGGCTTTTGATAAGGATGTTGCCAGGAGGGCGATAAATCAGACTGGTTACTGGACTGCCAATGCCAGCGAAGCAGGGGTGTTGGGACTCAAACTTATGGTGCAAACTGGAAGTGTTAGCAGAGGAGTGGACATGCGAAGAGTGAGTTCTGAATTAATAAATAAGTTTTACGGTATGATAGTCGGTAACATGGGGTAGGTCATAGACATATATACATAGGTGTATTTAATCAAACACTTTCAGAAAATATTTAAAATATAAGAAATGTTTTATTAATTATGAGTAGTGTCATTAATTTGTGAAGACTAGATTTTTAAACTGGCAGAAATGAAAACTTAAAAAAACGATTTTCTTAGTGCCACATAATATTCATTAAAATTTTTATTGAAAAGCAATCTATAGGTCAATTAACATAACATTTTATTTGATGAATGAAGTATCAAGAGTACATATTGAAAAGCAACGTTTTCAAAGGTCGTTATAAATCTTGCTAACGTCTTTTTATAGTCATAAAAGGTACCAGGATATGGGACGTGTTGTGTGGGTTATTTTGACTCGCACTTTTCTAATGATTCCATTTTATAAATGTAAACTACATTTTTGTCACATGTCCAGTTTTTCATAAAGTTTTTGGGATACTCTATACTTTTTAAAAACTATTTAAAGAAACAAATTTTTCATTGATTATGGACATTTATTTAAATTTATTTATGTTGTAATGAAGTACATTATTATCTACTAATGTAGTTATTATTAAAGTTGTAATAAGTTACTGTACTATAATTAACAGTTGAATTATCATAATTGCAAGATTGCAATTATAAAATAAAACAATTTGTTTTGTTTTATTATTTCGGCTGCATTTAAATATATGAAAATTACGAACTATTAATTTAATTTTACATATCATATGAAAGGTTTGAAAATATCAACCTTTTCTTTATGTAAGTTGTAGTTGATATTGTATATGACGAATTCATTTCAAATGTAAAAATACGGTCTAATTACATCCTTTTTTTCCTAATTGATATAGGTAACATGTTTCTTAAGTGAACTAACATAGTACATATATGGTGATGTGGAATATGTTCAGTTCAATCAACAAGATTTTAGCTGAGTTAACCAATCTTGTCACCCTTGTAGTTGGTATACATTTAGTTTTATAGCATATAGTAGTTTACCTATCTTGTAAAAAATACAAAATATATTCCACCTGGGCATTTTACATGCTTTCTTGTCAACAGTGATATCTTATTGATTATATATATAATGATTCTTACGCGGGAAAAATATTGCTATTACTATATAGAGTGCATGCAGAAAACCTGGATAGTTTTTTGATGATATTGTACAACTAAAATATTTTGCTGTTGTATACCTTATTTAAAAAATGTTATCTAATTTTATTTCTATCTTTTATTTGCGGACCTGTTGTATTATTATATAGCAATTTCATGACTGAAAATCACAGTGCGTATATCTTAGGGCGTAAAGAAGAACATTTTAAATAATTAAACTGAATGCATTATTGAGGCAATATATAGTTCATCACCTTATATCAAAATGATTTTACTTTTATACTTAGATTTCGATGGGTTGAATCGGATTGCTGTATATATATATATATATATATATATACACTGCTTTTGCGGTTGTAAAACTTTCGGACTCCACATGTGACTGATTTTGTACAATGTCATGCTGTTAGATAATGTAAATGTTTCTTGCTACATGTAGTTTTACGATGAGATTTTTTTGTAAAAAAATGGTTGCAACCACCGCCTGTGTACATGCGAGAAGTGGTGTGTCTTTTGCTTGCTATTAGCCACACACGAAGCTGCCTGTAAGCTGCTATATTATAAGCACCGATGCGGTGGGTTAAATGTAGTTGTTTTGTTGTTGGGATTCGCGGTTACTCCATTAGTTGAAATAGTTACTTACATGGTTAAGGGGCGATATAGAAGCGATATTCCTTTTAAAACCTTATTCTGTGTGATTAAAACTATCAATTTGCTTTCTATTTAGACGCAGTTGTTAATTTGTTCTGACAGGACGACATTCGATATATATATTATTGCAACCTTAAACTTTTGTAAATTAATTTGTATTCTGGAGAATAGCTTGTATACATCGGGCTCAGTTCAGAAACACATTTTTGATCCTCTATAACGTACATAAAATCATTTAAAACTGTATGTTTTAATGATTGATGCTAAATTTGATAACCGGTTAATGATATATTTAGCGTATTTTCCCATCCTTTGATCATCAATTATTTAAAGTTAAATTAAAGAGATTACACTATTTTATGAATCATATTTTTGAAGTATTTTGATCAAACTTATACTACATTTTTTTAATTAAAAAATAATTTAAGGATGTTAATAATATGAATTAAAGTGTAATAAAATGATATCAAAAGTATTCTACAGGTTCAGCTCATGTGTTTTTGTCCATTTCAATAAAGAACACAGTGAACATTTATTCTGTTATACTTTTTCTTCAGATTTCCACCGGACGACTGGTGAGCAATTCGGTGATCAACCCGCAGGCCTTCTATGTCTACATGCAGGCCTGGCGGTCAATGGACCCGCTGGGCTTCATGGCGCTCAACTGTCTCCTCCACCCGGACCCTGAGGGTCATCGGCTGCACGTGTTGAAGCCCTCGTTGGAGGGGCCTGGGGGGGGCTTTGGTAGACTGTACGCCATTGCACCGGCCCAGCCTATAGAGTTCGTGCAGACTAGCCTCTACATGACCGATGTTTCAGACAACAGCAAAATGATAGAGCTTGTTGAGGTGAGTTTTTTTATTGAGACTGTATGATATATTGAAATATTCTATGCAGGAATGGTATTGTATTATAGGTTTTTATAGTCATATATTAAATGGATTTTTTCAAAATTACAGAATTTTTCTTTGAATGTAACGTATTTGAAAAATATGTTGAGTATCGATATTAATGTTATACTTGTTTGAATCGGTTGTGATTTAAAACTGAGAATGAAATCGATCTGTTCTGTTAAAATAAGTTTATACACAAAATGGTGCTTGCGTTAGATGATCGTAATATTATATTATTATTCAGTATACACTGCCGTGAAATAGAATAAGATATAATAACAAAACTTTCATTATAGCAAACCAACGTCATAATAAATAGACCTGTATCTAGACGATCAAACATCCACACACATCCCACCCTTCCATCCCCCACCTCCAACAGACTGTTCGCAAGATCACGGATCACTTCTCGAGTCTGGGTCTGCCCAACTTCCCGAGCGGTATGCCCTTCACACTGTGCGAGCACTACCTCCACCTCACCGGATGGCTGACCACCGGACTGGCCATCGCCTTCAGTTTGCACGCGCTCTTCACACTGCTCACTCTGGGCAGCCTGTGGAGCTTACTATCCGTGCTCACAGCAGGCCTCACGCTGCTGGAGATCCTGGGGCTGATGGGCCTGCTCGACTATCGGCTCAACGCCGCCTCGGCGGTCCTGCTCACCATGTGGTCGGGCCAGGCGATGCGATTCCAGAATCCACTCCTGCTCGGCTTTACGGCGAGTTTCGACAGTGGCGGCGGCGGTGGAAAGGGAGAGCGTATGCGGCAGGCCCTGGAGGCTTGGGGCCCGGCGGCAGTGCACTCGGCTGTGGTGATACTCGGCAGTGTGGCCATGCAGACCTTGTCGCCGGTTGAGTTCATTGACATGTAGGTCCTGGCTGACATTTTACTCATTTAACCCATTTTCATGTTCAATCTAACATGCAATGCTCATGCGGCATGCCACGGGGAGTTCTCCTAACCTTTTTTTAAAGCCGTAAAACTGTTTAACCTGCACCAACTGGATACTTGGTAGCACTATTTTAATCACGCTTGTCATTTGAACTTAGGTCGATGCTGACACAAACTGTGCTGTTTTGCTTTAGATTATTATTATTTAAGGTTGTACTGAGGCTATGATTATATTATCGTGTTTACTAGCTTATTTAGAAAAATGGATTTATAGACTATTAAATATTCGCTGTGTAGTCTTCTATTGAATTTTTTGTCTACTCTAAACTACTTTACCTAATTGCATGTAAAAGAGGGAGAGAGGGGGTGAATGGCGGACCCAGACAAACGTCACACGTCACTGGTAATGCCTGCATTATCTGCACGAACACATCCAGGTGGTTGTTCTAGAGTCTATACACTATGCTGGTACTCCTCTTCATTTCTTCCAACCACCACTGCTCTGCAGTCTGCACTACTCCGTCAGAATGCATGCACGCGACGTGTGTTATCATTTCTTACTCGATTAACACACATCAACTAATCCAACCAACCAAGTGTAAGACCTCTCAAACCTGTGTGACATTGTCAAACCAACATTCAGAGTAAAAAAAATGCACGCCGCCGATGTGAACCAAGCGTACTACAAACCGGGGGGGTAGGTGGAGGGCGACAACGGCCGTACTACCTTACCGCCCACGACGATTTCATTCTGAAAATAGCAAATATTGACCTCCGTCAAACAATGCCAACTCCTGTGATTGGCATAGTGCTGCACCGTCGACTGAAGGAGTTGTTGTGTAGCTCTATTGAATAATATATTCCTCGGCGTGAAGTGCTGGAAGCAGTATGGGTTGTGTCTTACTTTCTTTAGAACTATAGGTAGTTGTTCTGTGCATCGATCATGCCTATACATTATGTAACATAATAAGAAAAATAGGTCAATTGACAAAGTCCGAATCAGACTCGATTTTCCAAACAAATAATATGTATATTATTTTTGTAGAGTCGGTTCAAGATCGACATATGGGTTGCTTTCTTGATTTGTGAATTAAGCGTCTATTTGTGCATTGAAATATTAAGTTTAACAATTGCACCCATGTTATAAATAATTATGAATAGAGGGATATGTTATAAATAAATACTAAGATAATTTTCTGTGAAAGTTGCAGCTTACTTCAGAATAATATTTGATAGTGTGAGATATGTTTGAATAAATGTTAGTATTAATATTAAAGTTATAGTGAATTGGAAATTACTGCATTCATAATAATTTTTTCATCGTAATTAATTAATTACTCATTTTTGTAAATTTAATTTAACACGTGGATTTACTTATACATTATTATTTTTAGTCAAAATATGTGCCTCATTAATTGACACAAGTGTACGTTTTTCTAATTTCAGCTATTTCTTCCGTTTGACGACGGTTGCCCTTTGTGTCACTCTCTTCAATTCTCTGGTTTTACTGCCAACGTTACTCGCACTGATTGGGTCAGCCCCGGAGGTAACTTACCCGCATTTGTTTAGCTTATATTATAACAATTTACAGGGTGTTGTGTTGATTATAGACAATTACTCGTTTATCTGTGATGCACTATATTGCTCAAAGCTTTAAAAACCTTTCTGTTTTTAAAAGTGGATTACGCCTACATGGTATATATTATGTAGTGCACTCGCACTGCAATATATTAACATACGTGTTTAATTAGTTTTATTAACTTTACGTCCTCGAGCTATTTTTCTGCTTATCAATTTCACTGATTTACATTGTGTGTATTCGTTCTAATGTGTGTCGTATCAAAGGAAATCTAATTAAGTAACGTGTAACATCTTGTTTCAATGCTATATTTACTGGTTGGCATAATAAATGTCCCGTTGTATGAATGTATATTTATACTATTTATAATACGTTTAAAATTTTAATTTTATTTCTTAATTCGATCCTAAAGTGTCCTTATAGGTCCGCATAAGTGTAAATAATAATTACTTAGGGCTATGAGATGTACATTCTATTATTCGTAGATGTTATTGCAAATTATTCTAATGATTGATAATAATTGATGTGTGATTATTTAAAAATTTGACAGATGAACCACGATGTTTAGTCTTTTATTTGTCAATCTATCAAAATGTTATATTTGTTGCAGATAAATCGTATATAGAATGAACTATGTTACTTAAAAAATATTTTTAATTACGTCGTAAAAATGTAATATGAGTCGCGGTTTTAAGCTTTGCAAAGATTATTTTAAATTATAAAGTAAGCATGATGTACGAGTATTTCGACGATATTCGTGTGATATTGTCTATTTCAAATAATATAATTCATTATGCTTGGGTATGTACACTATACAGCCAATACATATAAAATAAATCAATTTCTTTGGGTTTTAATTACTTAACTTTTTACGCCTATATATCTATGTCTCATAATATATTAAATGATTGCGCGTTGACCCAAACATTCACCAGTGCATTATCAACAGATAATTGGTGGTCGTTAGGTGCATGTATCAGAAAAGTTATATCAAGTTAATATCACCCATAACAATTAATTGTTATGCATGAGAATTTCTACAACTATTAATGTGACATAATTGTGTTAGCACGGTATAGTAATGTAACAACTGAGATTTTTGCATAGGCTACTTCGTATTTCTAAAGTCAAAGATATTGACTGCGCAACGTGGAGTATAGGTTAGAGCTTTCAGTTGTTACTGTGTATAGTAAGGACCCCTTGTTGGTTTTAGGCAACAATTTAGCCTATGCAAAGGTCACAGAATGATATATGATCGTTATGGTGGTTTGAACAATTCAATTAAAGGGCAATTGTGACAACATTTATTAGCTAAAAATATTATGACAAGCGAATGGAATAACTGTATAATTAATATTTTGTACTTTAAGTCAGAAAGGTATCAGTTATCTAATAAATAATTTTTTTTGTGATAAATATTGTGGAATTTATTATGACCACAATTCAATATATACGGAACAAAGGAAATTTGTAACAAATTATTCGGACAACTGCAACACTGTACTTAATATAATTATTCATTATTGACACAATGACATTACATTAAAAACTATTTATATTATTAATAAGTCAAAATTATGGAGTTTAAATATTGTATGATGTGATTTAATTAATATATTAATCACTTTTCTTTACATTTCAATATGCCAAAATCATGTTGTATGCATTCAACTGTAGCTCTTAGTGACTATTAAATGCATATTTATTGTTTGTACAGTTGTTACCAGGTATTTTTCGATCATCACGTACTTTTATTTTGTCAATCATGATACACAGGTGGAACCAACAGCAGGCAACGAGAGCCGCTACATGACGCCCCCAACACCCCCACCCCCCAGTGAGGTCTGCCACCTCGGTCGCCCGAGAAAGGAGCAGCGTCGAAGAAAAGCCCCCTCCTACCACTGTACCACCACTGCTTCACCACCAACTGGCCACAACAATGTCAACATATGCTGCAGTGGCCAGCCAATCCACACGCCACTCCATCAGCACCAGCACCAAGGGCAACACCAGCCCGTATCCCCAGCGGTGGTCGCACCACAACTCCACATGTCCTCCTGTGGCGGAAGCAGTGAGGGCGGCCTTGCCTTGAGTACAATCTCAGAGGAGCCTTCCAATTTCAACTCGAATCTGAGTCTCAACTCGAGTGGTCCCCCTCACCCTCACCCTCCTCCACCACCACCACCAACACTGCCAGCACATCGAGTGTCGCGGACGCACCCGACAGCTTCCGTGTTTGTTACCGAGTCGGAGATTGTGTTGCATCAGTATCCGATGTCATCCAGACATCATCAACAGCACCCACAGCAGTATCATCACGTCTATCATGATCCCGGGTCCGCTAGTTACACCTCCGAGGTCTACGCTCCTGCTGCTGACTATGCAACCTCCTCTATCGGACAGACTCCGGGTAATCCCCACTTGTTGCAACAGCAGCATCATCCCATCACGCACAGACTTGAGGTGAGGAGGATTTAACTGTCCGGAAAGTTTTGTTTGAAGTATTGAAGTAGCCTAAGCTTACTTTATGTTAACGAGGAGAATTATGTTTTGATGATAGAAAATCGATGTAATTTATGTATGATTTCAATATTTTATAGTATATGAAGTGTTTGTAGTGTATTTGTAGTACATGAAGTGATAGACAGATAGAATTTTATAAAAAGAATCACTGTATTGATATCGATAATTTAAAAAAATATTATGTTATAAAATTTGTAATATGTGAAATTACATTTTTTGTCTTTACAGTCATTTATTATGGTCAGCTGTAATATAGAAATATAAAATAAGATGGATTTAGGTGCTAATCTTTAAAATGGGTACATATTTTTTAAAATTTGAACTGTTCATCGAAAATAAAATGACACCCATGTCATAGTTGCACACTTTCCACACAAAACATAACTAGTTAACCTATTGCCCTATATTTCAGAACATTTACCCCACTCCGCCGGACTTCCACTTCAACCATCCGCCACCTCGGTACCAGGATCCGCACTCGCAGAGACCTCCATCCAGCGCACCTGGTGGCCCCACCCCGAGGGGAGGAGAAGGGAGCGCATTACCACCCCCCTGTCCAGCCGTGGACGCCACCACCACCACTGTCACGGCAACCACCAAGTTCAAGGTGGAAATGTTTTCAGCCGCCCCGCACGCGCCGCCTGGAGTGCACCATCATCCACCCGCGGGCCATAGCTATCCGGCCAGTGTTGTGTATCATCGGCAGCATTCTTCTGTTCAGGATCAAATGACGACGCCCCCGTCGCCTCATTATCCGCCGCGTTATCATTCGAGGAAGTCATCGTCCAGACGAAATCAATACACCTCATCGTGAGGGTGGAAGATTGTGTTATCACTTACGTTACATCACCATTAACCATCTTTGATAGGACACAATGTTGGATGATAATGTCAGCGAGAGTAATTCGCAAAAGTCAATAAAAACTTCATTCATTGCACGTGACTCAGCTTATGCAATATTTTTATTCATAATTGCTTAAATCCTTGTTTATTTTTTGTGCAATAAACTGTTACAGAACTCTCACCATTTTTTAGTCTCAATGGGTCAGTCTATTTTTTCTTTTAAAGTTTCCTTTTTTCATGTTGTTAATATAGAAACATTTTGTCGACTCATTGATCCGTAATTCTTACCGAATTAGTCATTTTGTATCACAAGTTAACGGGTTTACTCTGCAACTTATAGTACATTTAATTAATATTAAAAATATAGCAAATTAGAAAAACAACTTTTGATATTAAATTGAACAATTATATTATGTAGTTTTTACACCCATGGTAATGTAAACAGCTCACATGTTTATTTTTGTCTAACTCTCATTATTTGACTATAGTCTTTCATTCACTCTTTTGCATTGTAACATAGTGTAAATTATTTTTATACATGTCTAGCTTACCAATATCACCGAACGATGTGATGTTCCGAGCATTTGTCACAGTTTAAAAAAATGAATTTATTGTACATCATGTATTCAGACCCTCATTGCCAAGTTGTAAATGATCATGTTAAGGACAATTCCAATTCTTTCCATAATTCTTAATACCTATAATGTATATTACGTTCTTAAATGTTTAACTTGAAACTGAGAAATGAAACAAATTTTTGTCGTTACACTAAATTGTATGTATTTTTGTAAATTATTATTGTACAGTCGATAATTTGAAACGGTAATTTTTTATCAGGATACATTTCTATATTTACCGCTTTTCATATTTATTATAAAATAGAAAGTTCCAACTAATGGTGATTATTTGTTTTTAAGTCCGAGCATATTACATTATGTACATTGTCTAGCTTAATATGCTATTCTGATAAGGATAAAACTATTTCTTAAGTGTATTCTTCTTAGTTATTGCACCTCAACTTATTTTCAGTTTAGTATTGATAGAAGTATTTCTATTTAGATCATTATATAATCATAGGAATGTGTGAATTGCTATCCTTAAAGTCTCCTTGAAGTCTTATTTTGTTGGTCACATTGTACATTTCTTGTATATTAATGACTCCTAACGAACAGTTCTGTAAATAATGCTGTTATGTTATTTAGTTTTCAAGTAGAGTCTCCGTCTCTAAACAGTGTTCATCTCCGTATTATTATGATTATTGCATAGTCAAAGACTTTATCTTGTGCATTTTATCGATTTTAAAATTATTATCAGCTGGCAATTGTGGAAGCATTTTCCTGACAAATAAAAATGTTAATAAATAAACGTTTTTTCAATTAAGCTGCTTATAATGTATTATGTATGTATTATGAATTGTGTATCATTTTTTTGACAACATGCCAAGCGATAATTCTCTGCAAGGCAGGATGCCATACATATAATGCAAAAGTCGCGTTGGGTGTAATTTAGAATTTCCTGTGTAAGTTTTCATAATTATAGTTAGTATATTTAGCAATAACAAAATGATAATTAACTTAGTTAGTTGAAATGAATATTTTATAAAATGTTTTATTTAAAGTTTATAGAAAATATTAATGAATAATATTTAAATTATAATATATTTTGTTATAATTAAAGCTATATATATATATTCAATTGTTGTATTTTAATATTAAGAATATAAGATGTTTTAGTACAACAAAATGCGATATATATTTTTTTATAAGTATAACCAAGATATGAGTATAACTATCAACTTTTAAATTTTTTATTTAAAATGAGCTTAATGCTATATTATTAGTAAACACACTAAATGTAATTGTTAAAATGAATTGACTTTATATTTCAATCGGTAAACCGATTCGATGTACAAACTTTATCAACATTAAGTTTACTGAGATATTGTATCAGGAGAAAGCTACACAAGTATATAGAATCATTTAATTAGTTACCTACAGCATAGTCGATATTTTTCATAATTGTAGCATTCTACATTAAGTTGAAAATTTAACCAAAATTTTAATAATTTTGGAATAAAATATCTCTTTCCGTTTGGAAGTAAATGTTTTACTTTACACAAATACGTTGTGTAAAGTAAATACTTCTTAAGTCTGCATTATTTCCAATATCTTTCGTTATAATCTTTACTTCATGTAATCAAACAGCGGTAACTTCGTTGAGGTCAAATTAGAAATCTAATTCGTTACTATGTAATAAAAATTATGTATACATACATAGCAGATACAATTGAATTGTATTATATTATTAAGCTCGTCTGATTTAGTAAACATTATGCAAAGAACAAATAAATTTATCGATGTAAAAGTATTTTGTGTGCACAACTGTTTAAAAACATTAATTTGGTAAAAATTGGAATATTGCAATAATGTCAAGACCACCGAAGATTACGTTTAAATAAACATTATCTGATGTAAGTATGTACTTAAAATAGGTATCTACCATATGCATCTTCAATATCACAATCTAAACAAAATTCAGCTGAAAAAATAATTTATATTTAATGAAATCATTACATGTAAAACATATTTTTGTGTCAATTCTTCATAAATTATTAGCATATATAATTAATAAAATGATTTTTTACAGGTAATTTTTTTATGTTAAAATTCATTTGTACTCATAAATCAGCCCATGTTATTACCATACGTAAGTTTGTACGTATACAATACCGATTTGATAACAATTCTAGAACTTTAGATAGTTTCGATAAAAACTCATAACGAATAATAAGTTTCCTTTAAGTTCAAAATAAGTTTTTTCGCCACGAAACAGGTCACATGAAATAAATAATAATAGTTTTGATAATATTTTTTTTCAAATATGGCTTTTTAAAAGAAGGTGACCATTTAAAATATTTTATGATGCGATTTTTCTTCTCTGTTTTTTTGAGTTTCGTTTAATAAACTTACTGCTTAAATTAGTTTTGCCTAAATATAATTTGAATTGAAAATTATTTCTTTAAATAATATTTATTTTATAAAATAGTACTGAATATAATTTAACATTTAATATTCCTTAAAGTTTGTTATATCTTGCTGAGATAATTTAATATGCAGTCAAAGTTTCCTAATAATTAATTTAACCAGTCATGCGTATTACGCGATAACAGAAAGTGATGTTTTTGTATATACCAGCATTCCAACATACCAATAAATAGTTGTATAATATAATACTGTAAAAATATATATTTTGTATAATTGAAAAAACAATTGCGCTAAGAAGCCCAGCCAACCAACTATTACTGGCTATATGTTAAGCGGAGGTTCACGATTTTATCTGGATTCTTTTTAATTTTATAACTTTCAAATAAATTCAGAACCTTTATGTAAGAGTTCAATCACCCCTGAGCTGAAATATACCTATAATACAAATACCGTTGACAAATAAATGGTTCCATGGGATATTTACATCAATCATGCTGAGTTAATTATTGTTCTGTTACGTTTTTTGTACAGAAATATCGTTGTCTAGTGTATGTTATACATATAGGAGTAAGTTCATGAACTCATTTCTTGCCATTATTTTGGTGTCAACCAGTACACTGCTTCGTCGATTGATACTATAAATATTACAATGTATAGAAAAACAAATTATATAATATACGTTACTAGAAGTTCATAATGTATTTTTTTCTGAATAATTCCAATATTACAACATTTAATATTGTTTTATTCAATATTTCTCTAAATTATCTATGAATTATATGCATTATGTAGAAGACGACATAGTTTAATTTAGATGTATACAAAAATGATGTACAATATTATTCAATTTATTATGTTTAAATATACTACTCCATTCAGTAGCATAAAAATGCAATCATATAAATATATATAGAAGACATTTTTGTTTATATGCTCGCTAATTATTGAAACTCAAAAAGTACAAATTTAATTTTTATAACATATTTTTAAAATGATATTTTATTCTTTATTTTGTTCGATTATAATCAATACTTCTCCTGTTTAAGCTACGTCAAACATTTTGAAATTGGCTCATTTGAAAATTAGTCAATTATTTAAAAAGCAATTTGTGCGAGCATATTTCTATCAAATAAAGAATCCAATATTTTATTTAAAAGCATATTTTATAATTCACAAAAAAATTTATCAATTCTTTCAAAATACTTTCTGATTTTTCGTTAACTTAAAATTTTACAGTTCCGTATTTTCATAAGTTCTAATCAAAGCATTTATAATTTTAAATTACTTTATATAATATTTATACACTTAAAATTATATATTATATACCAATTGGTTAAATATATTAATTGTGTATAGATTCAAAAAATTAGTTTCTCCAAATAATTTTTCTATGTTAGGATTGACAAAAATCTTTAATAAACAGGCAACAATGTAGTTCGTGACTGTTCTGTTATTTAATATATATCTAAAACACCTTCGTCGGTTTGTTAATTTGACTATAGACGCAGCAGAAAAAATATTTAAAAGATATCTAAATTTTTGTTATTTAAAAAAATTGCCTAACCAGTCGTGGACCACTATAAAAATATATATGCCGTATACTAAGAAAGGGGGTAATAACTTAAGGGACGTAGCCAGCTGTACGCATCAAACGCACGTGCGTACAATTTAAAATCAGGCTGCCCTTTTTATAATTGATTATAATTGACGCCCTTTTCATCAAAA